>WNWK01011882.1:0-62293 GCA_009830355.1 Cherax destructor | reverse complement strand
GCGCACGTTACCCAGGTTTACTGCGTATCACCATAACCCTTTGAAAGCATCCCGAATATCCTCCGGACACGCCTCAAACGGGACATTAAAACCTTAACCCACCTGTAGGTAGCCGACACATCTCTCAGGCAAACCTCCACTCCCATGTTGACAACCATCTTCTTGTCTTGGTACTCATCCACCACTCGCTGGTATGCCTCAGTACTGGCGAATTTAACAAATATCCTCTTGCTCCCATTCAACGATAAGCCGTAGAGATCTTCATAAGACACTCCATATGTGTCCCGTAAAATGGCTGTTAAGAGCACATCTTCATTTGATGGTAGAACCGCTCCCTGCAGCAAAACAACACAAACAGTGTTCACTCGTCGCCGGTACGTTGCAGCCATCTTGGCTGAAAATGAAAGTTCCCCAAGCAACCGCTAGGGAGGAGCCCACACGTCCGCTCACCACCAGAGCTGGACGCGGAATCACCTACCCCTGGGCCCCTTCCTGATGCCGCACCCAGTACTGACCCTGCCTCGTTAATGGACAACTCTTTGGACATCTCTAATACCCCTGTACCTCTTGCTGGTGCCAGTTCGTCACCTGCTTCAAGTACCGGGGTTCCGACCGGCCCTTTTGACACGTCTGACCTTCGCTCTTCTCTGACCTTGATTCCGGCTTCTCCCTCAATGGTGCAGCGATTTTCGGATCGCTCGCCCGTCATACATCGGACCACCCCCGGTCCCACATTCAAACGACCAAGACCCTTACATGACGATTTGACACTTCCTTCTCGTTCATCTCAGAAACGACCAGCTCGTCACGCACTCCCCTTAAACACTTTGTTTCACACTACTCAATGGACAAAGTTTTTTACTCTAAGACCGACTACTCCAACTACCTATCTTTCCGATCATAGTATTGGTAAAGCTCTCCTACACAAAATATAATGGAAAAAATAATAAAAAAATTAAAGACTCTTGGGTAGGAAATAAACAAAGAATTTTAAGTTTTTTAATAAAATATATAAAAAAAATAGGCCGTTGTGGTTCTGGCAGGATGGAGAGTAGGAGATTATAAGGCCCAGGATGAGTCTCGGGTGTAGACGAGATGTAGGAAGGTTATCCTGGGCAGTTGTTAAGAATTCTCGTATGCCACTTGGTCGAGGTACGTAAGACGTAGAAGCGGAAGAGTAGACAAAAGTAGCTAAGTCAGAGAGACGTACATCTAGCTCCTTCAAATCGGGCGTCTGTACCAGCTGACCAGGCCAGCAGCAGAGCTGATAAAGAGAAATAAATAATGGTTACCACAAGTAAGCAAACATAACACGTAAGAAAGAAAAAGGATAGCATGTTCACTTTAAGATGGAAGAAATTACTGGTAACCATAAAACCACCAACAAAATATACACCTGGTAGATTACCTTACCTGATCAAGAGAAGTGTGGAGGTGTAGTGACTCTCCACAGTTTCACTGTTCACCAGGTAAGGTAACTACCACCAGAAAGGGGGGGGGGGTCCTGCCTTGGACCGCTAGAGGGAAGCACCGGCTGAACCCGTGAATGATCGCCGGCTGACTAACAACCTTAACCCCCAATTATACTCCACTTTTCCCTCACAATATTTCATTTCACGCTCTCAAGAGCGGCACTCGCATCATCACGGTCCAGAATGCTGGCCAAGCTCGTGATCTTTCTCTTCTTACGACCATAGATACTATTCCTATTACTATTGACAAGCATCATTTTCTCAATTCTTGTAGTGGTACTGTCATTTTACCCCACACCTTTGTCCAACGGAATTTCCAGACATGTGGTGATGACATTTTGGAGCAGCTTGAGCTCCAAGAACTCCCTATCCTTAAAGTTGACACTTTTGTCCTCCCTGCCAATAAGCGAAGACGTTATGGGTCGAACCCATGAGGCTTTGGCCCGCCTCATAATGAGCGAAAACACATGACGCTCTAGTCCACTGAACCACACAATCCTTAAGAGTAGCGCATCCAGTAGGACTGAATGTTGTACTCGCTACCCAAGGACATACGGTGGTGTGGACGCTAGTGGCTAGTGTAGTGTAGTTATTGATCAATACCACTCGTTCGTGGTTACAATAATATAATATACAGCTTGTTGAGCTTGTATATTATGAAATTAGCTTAGAGGCGTCCACACCATCGTATGTCCTTGGGTAGCGAGTACAACATTCAGTCCTACTGGATGCGCTACTCTTAAGGATTGTGTGGTTCAGTGGAATATAGCGGCATGTGTTTTCGCTCATCATGAGGCGGGCCAAAGCATCATGGGTTCGACCCCTGGCTAGTGCAGTGCAGTTATTGAGAGAGAAGAGAGAGAGAGAGAGAGAGGGGGGGCTTTTATTTTCTTGGATTGTAAGAAAACATTTGATGTTATACCTCAAAAGAGACAAGGAAAAAATCTTGAGGAGCAATTAGAAATAACAGTAAACGTCTGGGAAATCTAAGAATAACCTTCAAGAATCCTGATATAATCATTCAAGACCCTCTATGCAACATATGCTTGGCCCATCTTGAAGTACTCATCAACAAGTGATGAAGCAAGTTAAAAAAAACTCGAGACATTGCAGAGGTATACAACGAGACTGGTCCCAGAGATGAAGGCTATGACCTACAAAGAGAGACTAAAGGACCAGAACCATTTCACATTAAAGAAATGCTGAACAAGAAGAGACAAGACAGCAGCATACACAACACTCGGGAGAATTGAAAAGGTAGACGGAGAAATACTGTTCCAGATGCATGAAACAAGTATACTGGGGGCAGATTTGAAAGTCAAAGCCCCCACATAAATCAGAAGGATATTAGGTAGTAATTCTACAGTCTCAGGGTGGTGAGGAAAAGTTACTATGACGAAGATATGGTGGTGTCAATCCCCATACATAGATTAAAGAGCAAGCACGATAAGGCGCACGAGGCTTGGGGAAGTTAATCTGGCAATCGGCAAGTAGAGAAACGAGGCCGTCAGCTGAGACTCGACCTCTGCAACCACATATACATAAATACATATTAGTAAGTACAGTACTAACTGTCACTTATGATTCATCAAACAGTTTTATTCAGAAAACTGTTGTCCTTAGAGAGATGCTATTTCCTGGATCCCACAAAGTGGCGCACATCACTAAGATTATAATTATTCAAGAATATTTTAGGATGCTTGCGAAGGGTTACCTGTGTGCGAAACTCCCTGGGTAAGAGGGAAGATAAAACTAGTGGGCTCTTGTTCTGTTCACTGTGTCATACTGAATTAATATGATTCATGCACTTACATATAATTCTCTGCGGAAGGAAGATAAATAAGCAAGTAATCCACTGTTAGATGCGTGAGTGAGAAGCATCCTGGGTATCTGGGAAGTTTCCTGGGAGCAAGGGAAGCTTCTACAAATATCTTAAGTTTCTTGTGTGGTTGGTCTCGCCTGACTCCACGATTGCCACACTCATTAGTCTTTCCGCTGGCCTCCTGCCGTACAAGACTTAATTCATCGCTGCTCCTCATCAGGTGTGAGCATAATTCAGGCCTGATACAGGGAAGGGCTGGCACCACACCCCTGCCTCAGCTGCTCTTGCCTCACCATTATCCCCAGGGCTCCTTCCCAGCTCATTATTTCCCATACCTTGCCAAATAAATGAAGGCAATTTTTTTTCCTCTGTTGGTAGCACGCATAGTGTCTGTGTCGAGCGCGACAAGAATTAAACTACTTGGGAAAAGAGTGTTAGTATGTTCTTTACATGTGGCCGGAGCTTCCGGGAAGCAGGCAGGAGTATTGTCTTTGTCGACACCTGTGGTAAAGATTACTTCTGTGGTCATGTTCCTCTGTGAGGCCTGAAGATGTCGGTACTTCATGTACCTCAACATCCTCACTACTATGTGCCTCAGTACCATCACTCTCCTGTGTGAAATCCTCCAGGAGGTGTTTAAGGCACCTTAACATCTTCACTCTACTATACGGCGTCTTCCTGGAGGTTCATAAGCCACCCCAACACCTTCAGTGTATTATGTGTCATCTTTCAACATATGCTTAAGCCTCTCCAACCCCTTCTCTCCATTTAATTATACCGACACTGCTCCATACGCTCTGGTTTTCTTGGATTTTCACGTCAAGATTGGTGCCCGCATACTACTGAGGGGCTCCTCATACTACTGAGGGGCTCCTCATACTACTGAGGGGCTCCTCATACTACTGAGGGGCTCCTCATACTACTGAGGGGCTCCTCATACTACTGAGGGGCTCCTCATACTACTGAGGGGCTCCTCATACTACTGAGGGGCTCCTCATACTACTGAGGGGCTCCTCATACTACTGAGGGGCTCCTCATACTACTGAGGGGCTCCTCATACTACTGAAGGGTTCCTCATACTAATGAGGGGTTCCTCATACCACTGAAGGGCTCCTCATTTGTGAAATAGGAGCCTCCATTTTCACTTCTCAAATGTGATTGTCTTCTGTTTCTAAGGCGCAGTAACATTTACGTGATTCACGATGAATAATGTAATATAAATAATAATAAAAAATACTACTACTTCTAACAATAATAATAATAAACAGATGTTTTATGATCGCTGCGGTTTCAGAGAAAGGTATCCCCTATTGCGTAACCCTTGTCTGCTGTACCTAACTGTATGCCAATGGAATATTACAAAATGCGTCATAAGTAAGTAAGGAAGTTATGTATTAACGCTGAAGATATGAAGCTAATTAGAAGAAGCAGTGGCAAGTTATCATATTGAAAGTATCCTAATTTCTTCAATAAAACTGACAAAATAGGACATACACAACCCAGATCTAATTCATATATTTCCCTACGAAGCACCAGGTTTGAAACTAACCTGAAGAGACATTTTGTTGATATCCCAAAGAGATCATTACTCTAAAATACCCGAAGTGAAGGTTTGAAGCTGATCGGATGCGACATTCAGAAAGAATTAGACGAAAAGCAGTTTTTAACTTTTGTCAATTTCTGTGGCGCCTAAACAAGTTTCTAAAGGAAGATTAACGAGCGTTTAAGAAAACAAGGAAGTAAATATATAAGTGACTTTTATTTAATCTTTGGGTACGTAACATAAAAAAAATTGTTACAATGGCCTTGAGAGGAAACAAATATTATATGCTGTTAAAAGTACATTATATGGATTTTTTTGTGGGAAAAATCAAGAAGTCAAACTGAATTTTTATGATCAAAACTGAGAGTCTTCACTTCATTCACAGGAACCATTTTGATTAATAAAATTGACATGTTAATGAAAGTTGAAGTTAAAATGAAGGTGAGACTTCCTGGGAGGAAATAATATCAGAATTATAATTTAAAAGCTGTCCAGAGGAGGTAATCTCCAGATAATACAGAGAATTCAAAAAACTTTTCATCCATTTCATTACATGAAAAAAAAATGAAGATTCGTTTTATTGAGAGAAAAGAGCTAAGTCAGTAGGGTAATGGGAGGCAATCAATTTTGATTCAAAGAAGTGGAGGATAAGTAGTGTTCCTTGGATCAAGAGCCGCTCACCAGTATCAAGGAAATGTAATATATTAATATAAAATAATATTTCACCATTTTGACACTGAAAGTGACAGTTCTAACCTTTTTTTTGGGGGGTAGGACACCCCTCAAGGGACGTTACTTGACGCTGGTGAAGAGCTCTTGATCTAGGACACCCCTCAAGGGAGGTTCCTTGACGCTGGTGAAGGGCTCTTGATCTAGGACACCCCTCAAGGGACGTTACTTGACGCTGGTGAAGAACTCTTGATCTAGGACACCCCTCAAGGGAGGTTCCTTGACGCTGGTGAAGGGCTCTTGATCTAGGACACCCCTCAAGGGAGGTTCCTTGACGCTGGTGAAGGGCTCTTGATCTAGGACACCCCTCAAGGGACATTACTTGACGCTGATAAGGGGTTCTTGATCTAGGACACCACTCAAGGGAAGTTCCTCGACGCTAGTGAGGGGCTTTTGATCTAGGACACCCCTCAAGGGAGATTCCTTGACGCTGGTGAGGGATTTTTGATCTAGGACACCCCTCAAGGGATTTTTCTTGACGCTGGTGAGGGGCTCTTGATCTAGGGAATTGGATCCGTGCTCCACTAACCTGAACTGATCCTGAATACCTTCCATCGCCTCTTCCCACCACAGGCGCTGTATAATCCCTACGGGTTTAGCGCCCCCATATGATTAAAATAATAATAATAATAAAATAGGTAGGAGACATCAGTACTGAAATTTTGGTGCCACTCAAAAAGAGGATTTCCAAAGTTACCTCAAGTACACTAATTTAAGGATTTTTTTTTTTAAAGTTGAGTAGTGGGCAGCATGCACTTCTCAATTATTCTAAGTTAGGTTAGAATAACAACACTGTAATGTACAAAGTTCCTGCTCAAGCGATAACTCGTATAGTATTTAAGGGTTCATTAAACTCATGAAACTTAAAGATGGTATAATGGTAGTTTTCAATATTTCCCATTGTTCCCATTATTTATATTTAAAATTCTCTTCCTGGAGTATACTTGGAGGGTGTTCCAGGGGTCAACGCCCCCGCGGCCCGATCCATGACCAGGCCTCGCGGTGGATCAGTACCTGATTATCCAGGCTGTTACTGCCGGCAGCACGTAATCCAATGTACGAACCACATTCTAAACTTATAAATGGTCTTCTTTCTTATGGAATGCATCAGCGTTAATATTTGAAAGCCGATAAGACGAGGCATTTTTTTTTTAATAAATGAAAGTTGAAATCACTGTTTATTTAATAATATTAAACCCGATCAGGAAAGGAATTAACCAGTTATTGAAGATATCGTAACGATTGTTTAAAAAAAAATATGCATTGATAAATTTACATAAATATAAACTAAAGGTAGTGGATACTATTCTAGTTGTAAAATGCAAGATATTAAATACTGAAGCTATACAAAAGGGGACTCATGATTTAAGGGGAATCAAGATTCCAGTGCTTCAGACATCAGACTTATAGATCGGCACTAAAACAATTGAAATTCCAAGAAAAAAAAAAGGTTGTAAGTATCTCTGGATAAATATAAGATTGGTCAGATAAGTGACTACTTGAATCCAGCCCCATCAAATACAATCTTACGAAGAATAGAGAAGGAACAAGGAAACCAACTTCAGCACAGAGTTGTGGAACAGAGACTGCAAACCTCACTCAAAGAAAGAGACATATGGGCGAGCATCGTGCCAAGCAGATCGCTGGAGGCGCGCATCAATTGAATAACACTTGCAGCCAATACTTTTATAATAAATGTTAGAGTAGACTTCAGGAATATCGAAAAAAATAATTCAAGAACCTGTGTGCAACAAATATCAGGCCCATCTTGGTACGCGGCACCGACAAGGAACTCATGCCTGATAAAGTATGTTAAATTGGAGGAAGTTCAGAGGTATGCAGCGAGACTGGTCCCAGATTTAAGGAATATAATCGATGGTACGGGTGGGGATATAAGCGATGGTATGGGTGGGGATATAAGCGATGGTATGGGTGGGGATATAAGCCATGGTACGGGTAGAGATATAAGCCATGGTACGGGTGGGGATATAAGCTATGGTACGGGTGGGGATATAAGCCATGGTATGGGTGGGGATATAAGCGATGGTATAGGTGGGGATATAAACGATGGAATAAGTGGGGATATAAGCGATGGTATGGGTGGAGATTGAACTCGCGGCAAGTAAGTCGAGTTCAGTCCCAACCCGAACCGTGGTTTGTTTGCAGTCGTGTCATTACGATTTCGTGAGTCATGAAGAGAGGATAAAGGAACACATCCCAATGAAATCAGAAAAAGCTGGACAATGGGAAACATGAACGAAGTTTATAAACTACTTGAGTGAGAAAGGAGTACATGGGAAACATGAGTTAAAGCTTCAGATGAGTAAGACGGATGTCAGAAAGTGCTTCTTCAGCCTCATAGTGGTCAGGAAGTAGAAAGCCCTTGAAGAAGATGTAGTGGAGGCCCCATACACAATTTTCAGTTCAGGTATGACAGGGCCCTCGAGGCTTGGGTGAGAACATCTGACAAATAGTAAGTTCAGAGGCAGGACAATATATGTAAATATGTGTAGGTCAGTATAGCACACTGTCACATGTGAGTCAGCAGTAGATGAATGGTTCAGAGAACCGACAAGTTATAAATTAGACACATATGCAACATATGTGAGTCAGCAACTGTTGTCCATTGAGTGATGTCATTTCTTGGATCCCACAGACCAGCACATGATATAATGGTACAAACGTTGTCAACAGAATTAGAGGGACAGGATACAACAGTTTGCCATATTTTCAACTTAGACTTCAACTGGATATCGACGATTATATTCTGGAGCAGAGAGTAATAAAAGGCATCATTGTGAACCACTTCAGTCACTTTCCTCCAGCCTGCAGTAAACTAGAGGATTTTTGGTGGTTCAAAATGAACCACCAAAGCACAAACCCGTTCAAAATATGCCTACCCACTGAAATAACACAAATGTGAACCCCCAAAAAAACATTATTGTTTACTAAACACACCTACCATAATTTACTTGAAATAAATAGAAAATTGCCAAGTTCTTTTTTGTTGTAAAATATTTCACTAAACAACTATACGTCTTAGTGAAATAAATTGTTTTGTCTCAGAAATATTGCATCAAGGACTATATCTGAAACATTTTATCACTATCAGCTCTCAAAGCGTCAACTATCAGCTCTCAAAGCGTCAACTATCAGCTCTCAAAGTGCCAACTATTAGCTCTCAAAGTGTAAACTATCAGCTCTCAAAGCGTCAACTATCAGCTCTCAAAGCGTCAACTGTCAGCAATCAAAGTGTCAACTGTCAGCAATCAAAGTGTCAACTGTCAGCAATCAAAGTGTCAACTGTCAGTTTCCAAAGTGTCAACTATCAGCTCTCAAAGTGTCAACTGTCAGCTCTCAAAGTGTCAACTGTCAGCAATCAAAGTGTCAACTGTCAGCAATCAAAGTGTCAACTATCAGCAATCAAAGTGTCAACTGTCAGCAATCAAAGTGTCAACTGTCAGCAATCAAAGTGTCAACTGTCAGCAATCAAAGTGTCATCTGTCAGCAATCAAAGTGTCAACTGTCAGCAATCAAAGTGTCAACTGTCAGCAATCAAAGTGTCAACTGTCAGCAATCAAAGTGTCAACTGTCAGCAATCAAAGTGTCAACTGTCAGCAATCAAAGTGTCAACTGTCAGCAATCAAAGTGTCAACTGTCAGCAATCAAAGTGTCAACTGTCAGCAATCAAAGTGTCAACTATCAGCTGTGAAAGTGTCAATGTTAACTAGGTTCGAGAGTTACACCAGTACTCAGCACATTTCTAGATTTCTAACGTAAGAATAACTTGGTCAGTGTGAGTGCAGTGGATGAGTCAGGTAAAACAAACACTGACAATATCGGAAATGATCTGAAACTCAGCTCAGGAGAATTGCAGCTGCTTGGTTAGGAATATAAAACAGCATCAATTGCAGTGAAGAAAGACAAAATGATGCAACAATGACTGAAGAACTTCTCCAGGTTTTATTTTGATGAATATTACGAAGAAATTATACCCATCATTCCTGACAACTACACGTCACAAACAACTACTTCAGGATCCTTTACCAAATTACAAAAAGCAGCCTACAAAAACAAACACTCTGGTGCTTGTGTTTTCACAGACGTAAAAACAGAACTAGACAAAAATATGGCACTTGGGTTATTGACTAAAGAAATAGATCTGATCAACTTCACATTATCACCAATGGTGTGGTTTCCAGAACACAAAACACTAGCTGATGTTGGGTAGCATATGATTATTTTGATCAGGAACACCATTGAAGTTTTACTGAACAGTTAAAAGCTTGAAATCAGATCAATTACTAGAGAATGTTTTTTTCTGATAGGCTACAAACATTTAACCAGTGATCGGCTTTATTAAAGCACTATTTGTCACTTTCATCTGAGTAAATATCTGTTTGGTAGTTACATTATGTAAAGAGTTGCCCATGTAATAACTAGTGAATGCCTCTTCCGATCAGCTTAAACCATAAATAGTTGCATATTTTAATAAGAAGAATTTGTTTATAATATAAATAATCGGAAATCAATCTGAACTTAACGAAAAAAATATATATTATTGATTTTAAGAAATATTAAATAGCAGAATTTGGCTAAAAAAATGGGTTAGTCTAAGATAAATTAAGAGGTTTATAATTTAAGTTAGGCCAAAAAATAAAACATTTTATATCAACGTCAATGCAAACATACATATGTATCAATCTGTAAAAAACAATAAATTGGAAACGTGAAAATTTTAAAAGAGTTCAGCTTATTCGGAATGTTCGGCTTATTAGTTTGGGACAGTAGCCACCCAGGGAGGTACTACCATCCTGTAGTAGTAGGATGGTAGATAGTAGCCACCCAAGGAAGGTACTACCGTCCTGTAGAAGTAGGTTGGTAGATAGTAGCCACCCAGGGAGGTACTACCGTCCTGTAGAAGTAGGTTGGTAGATAGTAGCCACCCAGGGAGGTACTACCGTCCTGTAGTAGTAGGATGGTAGATAGTAGCCACCCAAGGAAGGTACTACCGTCCTGTAGTAGTAGGTTGGTAGACAGTAGCCACCCAGGGAGGTACTACCGTCTTGTGGTAGTAGGTTGGTAGACAGCAACCGCCCAGCGAGGGACTACTGTCTTGTTGTAGTAGGTTGGTAGACAGCAACCGTCCTGTGGTAGTAGGTTGGTAGACAGTAGCCACCCAGGGAGGTACTACCGTCCTGTGGTAGAAGGTTGGTAGACAGCAACCACCCAGGGAGGTACTACCGTCCTGTGGTAGTACGTTGGTAGACAGCAACCACCCAGGAAGGTACTACATTCCTGTGGTAGTAGGCTGGTAGACAGCAACCACCCAGGGAGGCATTACCGTCCTGTGGTAGTAGGTTGGTAGACAGCAACCACCCAGGGAGGTACTACCGTCCTGTGGTAGTAGGCTGGTAGGCAGCAGCCACCCAAGGAGGTACTACCGTCCTATGGTAGTAGGCTGGTAGAGAGCAGCCACCCAGGAAGGTACTACCGTCCTGTGGTAGTAAGGTGGTAGACAGCAACCACCCATGAAGGTACTACCGTCCTGTGGTAGTAGGCTGGTAGACAGCAGCCACCCAAAGAGGTACTACCGTCCTATGGTAGTAGGTTGGTAGAGAGCAGCCACCCAGGGAGGTATTACCGTCCTGTGGTAGTAGGTTGGTAGACAGCAACCACCCAGGAAGGTACTACCGTCCTGTGGTAGTAGGCTGATAGACAGCAGCCACCCAAGGAGGTACTACCGTCCTATGGTAGTAGGCTGGTAGAGAGCAGCCACCCAGGAAGGTACTACCGTCTTGTGGTAGTAAGGTGGTAGACAGCAACCACCCAGGAATGTACTACCGTCCTGTGGTAGCTGGTTGGTAGACAGCAGCCACCCAGGGAGGCACTACAGTCCTGTGGTAGTAGGCTGGTAGAGAGCAGCCACCCAGGGAGGTACTACCGTCCTGTGGTAGTAGGTTCGTAGAAAGTAGCCACCCAGGGAGGTACTACCGTCCTTTGGTAGTAGGTTAATACACAGCAACCACCCAGGGAGGTATGTACTACCGTCCTGTGGTAGTACCTCATAAACAAGCAAGTTAACATGTATATCTTGCTATTTTTACCTACATATAAGTCACATTATACATGCATGCACTCATATATAAATACTTATTCATTTGAGATTTCTTCTATTTTCTTAATAGTTTTTGTTCTTATTTATTTAGCTTTCATTTCCATGATGAAGTGGTGAAGAAAATTGCATTTTCCTGGACTTTACACTCTAAGAAAATACTTTGACACAGCTCAATACAAGGGATTATTTCAGAAGCTACAGTAGTAGGCAGGAATAACAGGAAAGGCATTGCAATGGATCATATAATGCCTGACAGGAAGGAAACAAAGCGTGATGGTACTTGAGAAGGTATCAGAGTGGGCTTCAGGGAGGAGTGGTGTTCCACAAGGGTCAGTCCTGGGACCGGTGTGGTTTCTGGTATATGTGAATGACATGAAGGAAGGAATAGATTCAGAGGTGTTACTGTTTGAAGAATATGTGAAGCTAATACGAAGGATTCAAATGGTTGAGGATCAGGTAGGACTTCAAAGGGATCTGGACAGGCTGTAAGCCTGGTCCTGCAACTGGCTCCTGGATTTAACCCCCACAAAGTGCATAGTCCTGAAGATTGGATTAGGTCAAAGAGCGCAGAAGGAGTACAGTTTAGGGAGGGGTCAAAGGCTACAAACTACACTCAAGAAAAAGGATCTTGGGAGATGAGTACCTTACCGAACACATTTCCTGAGGCGCACACCAACCAAATAACTGCTGCAGCATGTCGGCGCCTGGCCAACCTAAGAATAGCTTTTCGATACTTGAGTAATGAGTCATTCAAGATATTGTACACGGTGTACGTCAGACCCATATTGGGGTATGCAGCACCAGTATGGAACCCAAACTTGGTCAAGCACGTCAATAAATTAGAGAAAGTGCAAAAGTTTGCAACAAGACTCGGAGCTAAGGGGTATATCCGACGAGAGAGGTTAGAGGAACTTAAACTGAAGACACTGGAAGACAGGAAGGATAGGGAGGACATGTTAACGACATAAGAAATACTGTGAGGAACTGACAAGGTGGATAGGGAAAGGATATTTCAGATATGGAATACATCAACAACCGTCACAACTGGAAGTTCAAAACTCAGATGAGTCACAGGGAGGTTAGGATGTATTTTTTCAGTCAGAGTTGTCAGGAAGTGGAGCAATCTGCAGATAGATGTAGTGGGAAGAGGCTCCATAATAATAATAATAATAATAATAATAATAATAATTTTTATTTGGACATGATACAAAGAATTACATTTGGTTATTGAGATTACATGAGGTGTACATGCCAAAAGCCCCTAGTATGCAGGGCATTTTGGGCAGACTTAAAATTAACTTAAACCTAGATTGTAAGAATTATTGTAGATAGTATACAATGAGTAAAGGTGAGTATTTAAGCTATGAAATTTGAACATAGTTTTGTACTTTTGTCTTCATTATAAAATTAATTAAATCAGATTAAACAAATTAAAGCAATAGTAATAATAAAATAATAAAAAAGTTATGGTTGATAATTTATAAAATAAGTAAAGTTGCTTATCTAAGTTTTAAAGTTTGAATATAAGTTGAACATATAAATTAATTGTAGCAATTTATTGCAGCAATGCAACTAATTGAGTGAGATAACAATTTAAAACAATTTAAAACAATTGCATTGCAGTTAGTTTACGTGGTCATTATAATATAAGTGTTGGGAATAATTAGCTAAGTAAGTATTATTCATAACAGGTTTTACATTCATTCATTCAATCGTTCATTCATACATTACATTGACTTTAAAGTCAGGTTTTACGTTAAGTGATTATTCTACTTTGCTGGGAATGGTTGATATGGAGCAATTATCTTTGGGTGAGAAGGTGGTTTTTTAGCATCGTTTTGAATTGGGGTACAGGTAGGGTTTCCTTGGCAATGACAGGTAATGAATTCCAAATTTTCGTGCCTTTTATGTGCATTGAGTTTTTACATAGTGTTAGGTGGACACGGGGAACATCGAGGAGTGATCTGTGTCTAGTGTTATGGTCATGTGTCCTGTTAAAATTAGTAAGGAGAAGTTTGAGTGGTGGGTTAATATCTGCATAGAGTGTTCTATGTATGTAATAGGCACAGTAAAAAGTATGGATGTCTTGTATGGTGAGTAAGTTTAGGTTTTTGAATATTGGTGGAGTATGTTGCCTAGAGTGAGAATTTGTTATCATTCTAACTGCTGCCTTTTGTTGTGTTATTAATGGTCTGAGATGAGTTATTGATGTAGAGCCCCATGCGCAGATTCCATAGGTGAGGTAGGGGTAAATGAGTGAGTGATATAGGGTAAGGAGAGCTGGTTGTGGAACATAGTACCGTATCTTGGATAGTATTCCCACGGTCTTTGAGACTTTCTTGGAGATTTGTTGTATGTGTGTCTGAAATTTGAGGCCACTGTCAAGATGTATTCCTAAGAATTTTCCCTCTGTGAGTTTTGCGATAGGGGACCCGTTTATCATTATGTTAAGTGGTGCGTTTGCAGCTCTGTTCCCAAACTGGATAAAATAGGTTTTATCAATATTGAGAGTAAGTTTGTTGGTCATCATCCAGGTAGATATTTTCTGCAATTCAGTATTTGCAGTGTTGGCTAGTGTGTCTGGGCTTGGGTGAGAGATAACGTATGTAGTGTCATCTGCAAAAACTATGGGTTTGAGTAGTTGAGATGCATTTGGTAGGTCGTTAATGTAAATGAGAAAGAGTAGTGGGCCAAGAACACTTCCCTGTGGGACCCCTACGGTAATAGTTTGCGCAGTGGAGCTAGCTCCATTAGTGTACACATATTGGTTTCTGTTGCTAAGGTATGATTTTAGGTAGTTTAAGGAGTGTCCTCTTATACCATAGTGCGATAATTTTAAGTGTAACAGATCATGGTCAACTGTATCAAAAGCTTTACGTAAATCAATGAAGATTCCCACTGGGATTTCTTTTTTCTCAAGGGCGGTGTAAATTATTTCTAACATGTGTATAATGGCATCATTTGTATTTTTATTAGGCCTGAATCCAAATTGACAGTGGTTGAGTACGTTGTTGGAGGTGAGGTAGGAATATATTTGTCTATGAATTAATTTTTCAAAGATTTTGGAGAGAAGGGGTAAGTTAGATATCGGCCTGTAGTTATTCAGGTCTGCTTGATCTCCTCCTTATGTATTGGGGTGACCCTCGCTATTTTGAGTATTGATGGGAAGGTAGAGGATTCAATGGATTTGTTAAAAGTGTTGCAATAATTGGTGAGAGAACTTGAGAGGCTTTTTGTATATATAAGGTGGTAAGTTATTTAGGTCACCTGCTTTGTTTTTTAATGTGTTGATTATAAGTGAAACTTCTATTGGGTTGGTTGGGGCTAGGAATAGTGTGTTCGGATAGGTACCAGTGAGATAGTCGTTAGGTGGAGTATTAGAACTTGGGATTTTGCTTGCCAGCTTTTTACCTATGGTGGAGAAGAAATCATTGAGTTTGTTTGCTGTTTCAATAGGTGGGAGTAGGGGTTCATCTGGTTTTGTTAGTTTGATTGTTCTGTTTGTGGATATCTTTTTTGTTCCTAGAATTTCAGATAGGGTTTTCCAGGTCTTTTTATATCACCTTTTAAGTTATGTAATCTGTTCTCATAGTACAGTTTTTTTGACCTTCTTATCAGACTCGTTAGGTTTGATGAGTAGCGTTTTGTTTGTTCTCTTGATATTTGTCCCATTCTGTACTGTTTTTCATATAGGTGCTTTATATTAATGGATTTGAGTATGCTGGGGTTAGCCAGGGACTATTTAATCTTTTAGTTGTGATTTGTTTAGTTTTTTAGGGCAGTGCTTATTATAGAGGTATTGGGTCTTTTTAAGAAAATTATTAATACATAAGTCAGTATCTGGGAAGTTGTCTATTTCTGTTTGCCAGTCAATGTTTGTCATAGCTGTTATAAAGCTATTTATTGCTGTCTCATTATGTAGTCTGAAGGTAACTTTAGTAGTCTCTAGTGGTAATTTTCCGAGATTTGTTATGAGAAAGGTCGGGTAGTGGTCAGTGGTATTGTCTGTGATTATGCCTGATTTTAATGGGGATATGGTGTTAGTCCAGATATGGTCTAATAGAGAGGCACAGGTGTCAGAGATTCTCGTAGGTTTTGTTATTGTCGGAGCAGCAGGCAGTTGCTCATAGTGTTTGTGAATTCAGTTACTAGTGGGTCCTGATCTTGTAGGAGGTTTATATTGAAGTCGCCTGTGAGGATTAAGTGGTCTTTGTTCATGTGTGCATCAGTAATCATACTTCCTAATTTTTCACTAAAATGCTGAATGTTTGACTGTGGTAATCTATAGATGTTTATAACTATGAAGGATGAGGTGAATCATAGAATTGATGAGGGGAAAAGGGTGAGTGGAGCACTTCGGAGTCTGTGGAGACAAAGAACCTTGTCCATGGAAGTAAAGAGGGAATGTATGAGAGTATAGTTATACCAACGCTCTTATATGGGTGTGAAGCATGGGTGATGAATGTTGCAACGAGGAGAAGGCTGGAGGCAGTGGAGATGTCATGTCTGAGGTCAATGTGTGGTGTGAATATAATGCAGAGAATTCGGAGTTTGGAAATTAGGAGGAGGTGCGGATTACAAAACGATTGTTCAGAGAGCTGAGGAGGGGTTGTTGAGGTGGTTTGGACATGTAGAGAGAATGGAACGAGACAGAGTGACTTCCTGAGAGTGTATAAATCTGTAGTGGAGGGAATGCGGGGTAGGGGTCGGCCTAGGAAAGGTTGGAGGGAGGGGGTAAAGGAAGTTTTGTGTGCGAGGGGCTTGGACTTCCAGCAAGCATGTGTGAGCGTATTTGATAGGAGGAATGGAGGCATATGGTTTTTAATACTTGACGTGCTGTTGGAGTGTGAGCAAAGTAACATTTATGAAGGGATTCAGGGAAACCGGCAGGACGGACTTGAGTTCTGGAGATGGGAAGTACAGTGCCGGCACTCTGAAGGAGGGGTGTTAATGTTGCAGTTTTATAACTGTAGTGTAAAGCACCCTTCTGGCAAGACAGTGATGGAGTGAATGATGATGAAAGTTTTCTTTTCGGGCCACCCTGCCTTGGTGGGAATCGACCGATGTGTTAAAAAAAAAAAAAATATATATATATATATATATATATATATATATATATATATATATATATATATATATATATATATATATATATATATATATATATATATATATATATATGTACTCACCTAGTTGTACTCACCTAGTTGTGGTTGCAGAGATCGAGTCATAGCTCCTGGCCCCGCCTTTTCACTGGCTGCTACTGAGTCACGCTCCCTGCTCCATGAGCTTTATCATACCTCTCCTTAAAGCTATGTATGGAACCTGCCTCCACTACATCGCTTCCCAAGTTATTCCACTTCCCGACCACTCTATGACTGAAGAAATACTTCCTAACATCCCTGTGATTCATTTGAGTCTTCAACTTCCAACTGTGTCCCCTTGTTGCTTTTTCCCATCTCTGGAACATTCTGTCTCTGTCCACCTTGTCTATTCCTCTCAGTATCTTATATGTCGTTATCATGTCCCACCTATCTCTCCTGTCCTGTGTGTGTGTGTGTGTGTGTGTACTCACCCAACTCACCTAATTGTGGTTGCAGGGGTCGAGACTCAGCTCCTGGCCCCACCTCTTCGCTGTCCACTACTGGGTCTCTGCTCTCCCTGCTCCATGAGCTTTATCATACCTTGTCTTAAAACTATGTATGGTTCCTGCCTCCACTATATCTTTCTCTAGACTATTCCACTTCCTGACTACTCTGTGGCTGAAGAAATGCTTCCTAACATCCCTTTGACTCACCTGAGTCCTCAGCTTCAAGTTGTGTCCCCTTGTTTCTGTGTTCCCTCTCTGGAACATCCTGTCACTGTCTACCTTGTCAATTCCTCGCAGTATTTTGTATGTCGTTATCATGTCTCCTCTGACCCTTCTTTCCTCCAGTGTTGTTAGTCCTATTACCCTCAACCTTTCTTCATAGGACAGACCCCTGAGTTGTGGCACTAACCTTGTCGCAAACCTTTTCACTTTCTCTAGTTTCTTTACGTGCTTGACCAGGTGTGGGTTCCAGACTGGTGCTGCATATTCTAGTATGGGCCTGACGTACACGGTGTACAGTGTCTTGAACGATTCCTTGTTAAGGTAACGGAACGCTAATCTTAGGTTTGCCAGTCGCCCATATGCTGCCGCAGTTATCTGGTTGATGTGTGCCTCCGGAGGCGTGCTTGGCGTTATACTCACCCCAAGGTCTTTCTCCTTTGCCGAGGTTTGTAGCCTTTGTCCGCCTAGCCTGTACTCTGTCAGCGGTCTTCTTTGCCCTTCTCCGATCTTCATGACTTTACATTTGGTGGGATTGAATTCGAGAAGCCAGTTGCTAGACAAGATGTCAAGCTTGTCCAGGTCTGTTTGCAGTCCTGCTTGGTCCTCTTCCGATGTGATTCTCCTCATTAATTTCACATCATCTGCGAACAGAGACACTTCTGAGTCTATCCCGTCCGTCATGTCATTTACATATACCAAGAATAACACTGGTCCTAGGACTGACCCCTGCGGTACACCGCTCGTCACAGGCGCCCACTGTGATACCTCATCACGCACCATGACCTGTTGTTGTCTCCCTGTGAGGTATTCACTGATCCATTCCAGTGCCCTTCCTGTTATACATGCTTGTTCTTCCAACTTCTTTACTAATCTCATGTGAGGAACTGTGTCGAAGGCCTTCCTGCAGTCCAGGAAAATGCAATCAACCCACCCTTCTCTCTCTCTTGCCTTACCTCTGTTACTTTATCATAGAACTCTAGGAGGTTTGTTACACAGGATTTGCCTTCCCAGAATCCGTGCTGTCTGGTGTTTATTATCCTGTTCAGCTCGAGGTTCTCCACCATTCTTTTCCTGATGATTTTCTCCAGGACTTTGCACACTATACACATAAGTGACACCGGTCTATAGTTTAGTGCCACTTTTCTGTTTCCTTTTTTAAAGATGGGGACTACGTTGGCCTTCTTCCATACCTCAGGTAGCTGCCCAGTTTCAAGGGATGTGTTGAATATTATGGTAAGTGGCACACTCAGTACCTCAGCTCCTTCCCGAAGAACCCACTGGGAGATATTGTCCGGACCCATCGCCTTTGAGGTATCGAGGTCACTGAGTAACTGCTTCACATCCTTCTCAGTTGTGTGTATGCCCTCTAGCACTTGATACATCCCTTGATGGTGACGAACCCCGTCCTGTCTACCCAGCTGCCTTCCTTCCTCCACTGTGAATACTTCCTTAAACCTCAAGTTGAGCTCCTCACATACCTCTTGATCGTTACTTGTGAGTTCCCCATCTTCTCTCCTCAGCCTTATCCCCTGGTCCTTGACTGTTGTCTTTCTTCTGATGTGACTGTACATCAGTTTCGGGTCGGACTTAACTTTCGATGCTATGTCGTTTTCGTACTGTTTCTGGGCCTCCCTCCGTACTTGTGCATACTCGTTTCTAGCTCTTCTAATAATCTCTTTGTTTACTTGGGTTCTTTGCCTTCTGTACCTTTACCTCCCTGCACCTTTGGGTAAACCAGGGGCTCTTTCTGGCCTTCCTGCTTAATCTTTTTCCTCTGGGTATAAACCGTTCCTCCGCCTCCTTGCACTTTGCCCCTACGTATTCCATCATTTCATTTATTGTCATTGATTTCCTCTTTTAAAGTCTGGTTTGTCTCTATCGGTACCGTTTTCCCTCTCCACCTGTGTGTGTGTGTGTGTGTGTGTGTGTGTGTGTGTGTGGTGCCGGATAAAGGCTCAAACATGTACGTTTAATAGGATGTCCGATTAAAAAAGCCACAGTATCGAATGCCTGTCCAGTCTGGTCATATAATCAATATAATTGACCAACACGATTAATCGCAAGTTTGTACTGTCCAGGTTTCGTTCAGAACCTGTACATTTTCATTGTGTCCAACTGCAAATTATGTTGATAGAGATCAAATAATTATCTGCAAGAAATGCAGACAGGGTAAGACGACCAGGAATATCAAGCATTCAGGCAGCCAGTTAGCCAACCAGTCAACCAATCAGTCAGCTAATGAATTAGTTAGCCAGCCAGCCCGCCAGCCAGCCAGCCAGCCAGTTAGCCAGTCAGTTAGCCAGCCATCCAGTCAGGAAGTCAGTCAGCCAGTCAGGAAGTCAGTTAGCCAGCCAGTAAACCAGCCAGCCAGCAAGTTAGCCACCCAGTCAGCCAGTTAGCTAACCAGCCAGTTAACCAGTCAGCCAGCCAGCCAGCCAGCCAGCCAACCAACCTGCCAATTAGTCAGTCTTATTGAAGTGTTTTTAATATGAATCTTAGTCCTGGCTTTGTCTCTGTATATGCTCTCCTTTCTCATTACATTGTCAAATGTTCCTATCCTTACCTCTTCACCTTTTCTATGCACTTATTGCCCTTCCTGTCTTCTGTTTGGGTGGGTTCTGTCCCATGGGGGTTTTGTCCCGCAGACTATTAGGTCCTGCGCCACGAGAAAGCTGCTCTTCCATAGTGCTCCTCTATTCCCTTGATCTAATCGACCACCTCCACTATTATTACTACTATTAATTCTTCACTAATACTTTACTACTATTAGTACCACAATTACCACTTCTACTACTACTATTACTACTCCCTCCACCTGTTCTACCACTCCCTTCTCTCGCTCCTTCTCATTTATACTTTCTCCTTCCCTCCTTATTTTAGTGTGTCTGGTTAACGATTTAAGTCGGATTAAAATATCGCCATAAATTTCAGTCTCGTAAGTGCGAGTAATTTGTGTATTGCTTATATTACCATTTCTTTCCCT
Organism: Cherax destructor; assembly: GCA_009830355.1. Taxonomy (NCBI): domain Eukaryota; kingdom Metazoa; phylum Arthropoda; class Malacostraca; order Decapoda; family Parastacidae; genus Cherax; species Cherax destructor. Next base: position 41,814 of record WNWK01011882.1, on the reverse strand, counting down.
AATCTTTGTTGTATATGTAGGTTGTGAATAGCAAGGCTTCTAATTCTGACCCCATTCTGATTACTCTCCATTTATGCAAACTACCAACTGCCTATCGATCAACCATGCCTCAACTTCAGTGAAATCTTTTTGACCTGTACCGTGTGCTGCTATTTTTTTTTATCACTTCTCTGTGTGGGGCTCTATTAAAAGATTTATCGCAGTATTTTATTCTTTATCCTGGTCTACCACCACAAATACCATGCAGAAAATGTTGGTAATTTCTTAAGACAGAACGCCCCTTTGTAAAACCATGCTGAGATTCATCAGCTCAATCACATCTTTCAAAGTGGCTTCAAAATGCATCAACAGTTATTGATACAATAGATTTTCCCTGAATTGATGTTAGGCTGATTAGTCTATAATCTGTTTCCCAGCTTGTAAATGGATATAACCTTAGTCTATTTCACCATTCAGCACGTTACCTATTTGCAATGATCTGTTGATGAGACTATATAATTTTGCCAAGGCCCTACTTATATGCATTAGAATGTTTGGAAGCAGCTTTGTCTGGACCAGGTGACTTGTTTGGTTTCTTTCTATGTAGATGTGTGAGCATAATTTATTTCCGTCGTGGATTGTATAGTAACTCATTTTTGGACTTTCATTTGTATCTACATTTCTTTGCCACTAACAAAAAAGTGATCTGAGTTACATTAAGCTGGGCCTTCATTTTTCCTTAACATATTAATATGTAATTAAAAGCAACCCCTTCAATTGGTCTTTGATTCCCTAGCAACCTTAATTCCATTTCGACTTTCCTTACTCTATTCTTTCACTGTTCTCTTATAATGAATATATTGGTCAATAGGGTAACTCTCTTTTTCGATTCTCCTGCAAATGCTTTTCTGGTGTAAGAAGTGAAGTAAATAATGTTACAGGAATGCAGTTACAAGTATGACTAAACCTATTACTTACTATGGTAATAAAGCACGTAGATAAGTACGTTAATGGAGCGAATTGTTATGTGAACAGACTGAATGATGTTGTAGTAACCAGGCTTAGGCTTGGTTACCATTACTTCTTGCAGTATGGCAGATATACAGATGATGATCAAGCTAAAGACAAAGTATGTGGTCAACTCTATGGTCATTTTCTTGAACGCTAACACAAGAGCATCCATATGCTCTTGTGTTAACGCTCACATGAAGGATATGGGATGCACCGTAAAGGATCGGCTTCGGCGGCTAAATGCAATCAAGATGTTTTAGTTTATTGTTTATTCAAGTAAGATTATTAATCTGGATTTCTAACTGGGGAATAAGAGGCTGCAGTATTATGACCGTGTGAAGGTAGCGTAATCCTTATTCTTTTAACTGAATGCTTGATTTAATGGTTGAACGATAAATAAGACGGCTTTATTAAGGAAATTAAATTTATCTTTTAAGGGAGAAGGCTTATAAAGACTAAAGGGACGACATTAAATCAATAAAAATTATAAAATTTATTATTAGCAAGGTGTTTTGTTAGACCGAAAAAAATATAAATAATTTAACTGTTCTTTTATGTATCAGAAATGTTTATGAGCCTTTTTCAAAGGTATGAGAATAAGTAAGTTTAGGGATGAAGGTGCAATTTCTTTGGGAGTTCTTTTCGTCAGAAGAGTTTGCGACCTCATTGTTTAATTAAAGGTTCTTTGTATACCTGGAGAGTGTTTCGGGGGTCAACGCCCCCGCGGCCCGGTCTGAGACCATGCCTCGTGGTGGATCAGGGTCTGATTAACCAGGCTGTTACTGCTGGCTGCACGTAAACTAACGTCCGAACCACAGCCCGACTGATCAGGTACTGACTTTAGGTGCCTGTCCAGTGCGTTCTTGAAGACAGACAGGGGTCTATTAGTAATCCTCATTATGTATGCTTGGAGGCTGTTGAACAGTCTTGGGCCCCTGACACTTATTGTGTTGTTTCTTAGTGAACTTGTAATGCAGAAGTTCCAAAAGGTCTGTTCGACCTTTAATATTGACACAATTTGAGTTCAAACCGGAGTTAGCCAGACTGGTTTCTATCTTTTAGGCTGAATTAAATTATTTTAGTACGAAAGGATTAAATAATTGAAATGATTTTATTACAGCAATAAAATATGTTATATTAAATTAAGTAGTATAGCGATAATGACTTGCTATAATATAATTTCAGAGAAAAAAAGAAAGGTTTGACCTAATTTTTGTATTAGGAATTTATGCGGCTTGAGAATGCTTATACAATGCTCTGGAAAATATAATGTCGACTCAGTTCGGCCTCAGTTAATATTACTGCTAATAATACTTATCTCTTTGATTGTAGAAGAGCTTCTAGATCAGAAATAATTTTATCTCAAGGTTTACAATATTAGTAGTCTTTGTGTTATCAGTAAACCTGCGCAGTAACTCATGAAGCTAAAAATTAAAAAAATAGCCTAGTTAATTACAGTGGACAATAAATAATTTATTTCTTCTATAAATGAAACTTTTCAAGGATATTTTAGGCATGCCGAAACTTAATCTGAAGTCAAAATTAATCCATCACGTAAGATACTAGCAACACATGTGGTCCAGTGTTACATGTATAACCTTGAATACACACCTCTGAGGAAAGCCTTGCAGCTGTCTGCTTACATACATAAACATGAATCCTACGCATTATACCTGCTTGTTAGGAAGGGTGGAAGAGCGTCATTTGTGCTCTGGCTGTCCCAGTGTTCAGATATATTTACAAAGCTTACTGTGTTTATTTTCTTAAATTTCATTTCTCTGCCACATTTATATATCCATATTTACATTCGATTTCCTTTGCTCTATTTTATGAAATTTCAGTCCTATCGAGACTGACCCTAGTTTAGTTGGCTGCATAGGAAGCTTTCATCCAGGTTGTTCAGAACTTCCTAGGAAAGCACAGAGCAGACAATGATAGAAACCTATAGAGCAATGAGTTCCCTTATGGCATTAAAAATACACGTTCTACATTCGCACCTGGACTTCTTTCCATACAATATTGGGGCTGTTAGTACAAGCATGGTGAAAGATTTTATTATTAATACCAGTACAATGAAAGTACTCTAGGGGCGTTACATTCCCAACTTGATGGGAGGCAGTGAAAAAAATTAAACCAATTAGAGAAGCAGAGGAAGCAGATTCTGTACATGGAATCAAATATTTAAAAAAAAAGATGACAGTTAAAATAGTATTAATACTAGCGACGACTGAGAGCAGAGGGCCGAGAGTAAAATAATATTAGCTAATGATGGGGCCTATTGGCTAAACGAGGTTCATTAAGCCAACAATTCACCAACTCACGTGGACATTAACATTAATGATACACCAGTAACTAACACTATATATATATATATATATATATATATATATATATATATATATATATATATATATATATATATATAGTGCCGATTAGGTAAAACAGGTCAATTAGCAAGAACTCATTTAAAATTAAGTCTTTTCTAAAATTTTCTCTTATACGTTTAAAGATATATTTTTTTCATTTATGATAATGTAAATTTTTTTAATTTTGTACCAAGAGAAACTTTGAAAACCTACCTAACCTTATTATAACAAGCTCAATTTAATTTAGCCTAACCCATCTAAATATATTTTAGATACGTTAACAATAATTTAATAATAAACAAACACAATGAAATATATTTTTTTCTTTAGGTTCAGAATGATTTTTGCGAAATTATTGCATACACAAATTTTCGCTTGTCTTATATGGCAAGAAGAGCGTTGCTATTTAAGCCAAAATCGCAAGTTTTACCTAATCGGCACGACATATATATGTCGTGCTGATTAGGTAAAACTTGTTATTTTGGCTTAAATAGCAACGCTCTTCTTGCCATATAAGACAAGCGAAAATTTGTGTATGCAATAATTTCGCAAAAATCATTCTCATCCTAACGAAAAAAATATATTTCATTATGTTTGTATATTATTAAATTATTGTAAAAGTATCTAAAATATATTTAGTTGGGTTAGGCTAAATTAAATTGCGCTATTTATAATAAGGTTAGGTAAGTTTTCTAAGATTTTTTTGGTTCAAAATTATTTTTTTTTACATCAACATAAATGAAAAAATATGTCTTTAAACGTATAAAAGAAAATTTTAGAAAGGACTTAATTTTAGATAAGTTCTTGCTAATTGACCAGTTTTACTTATTAGGCACGACATATATTTATGCAAGACAACCACTATGAAAAAAAAAATTCATAGTGGTTGTCTTCCATATTTTGATATCACCTGTTTACTGTGACCTTTTTGCATATACGTATATATATATATATATATATATATATATATATATATATATATATATATATATATATATATATATATATATATATATATATATATATATATTTATATATATGTCGTGCCGATTAGGTAAAACTGGTCAATTAGCAAGAACTCATCTAAAATTAAGTCCTTTCTAAAAATTTCTCTTATACGTTTAAAGATATATTTTTTTAATTTATGTTAATGTAAGAATTTATAATTTTGTACCAAGAGAAACTTTGAAAACCTACCTAACCTTATTACAACAAGCGCAATTTAATTTAGCCTAACCCAACTAAATATATTTTAGATACGTTAACATTAATTTAATAATAAACAAACACAATGAAATATATTTTTTTCGTTATGTTCAGAATGATTTTGGCGAAATTATTGCATACACAAATTTTCACTTGTCTTATATGGCAAGGTGAGCGTTGCTATTTAAGCCAAAATCGCAAGTTTTACCTAATCGGCACGACATATATATATGTAAGACAAGCCACGGGGAGGGTGGAAATCTTTAGCTAAAGATTCTTCCCTTCCCTCGTGGCTTGTCTTGCATTAAGATCCCTGTCTGCGATTGTTTTGTATATATATATATATATATATATATATATATATATATATATATATATATATATATATATATATATATATATATATATATATATATATATATATATATATGGGAGACTCTTTCTGCTCCAACACCAAAACCTAGTGAAGAACTGGCCTACAAACAGTCAAGCTGGGACGGCCCCATCGCTGAAAAGATACTTGCCAATATGCTTAGGGCTGTAACATCAGACAGGGAGACTGCCCGTCTCCTAGCTGTGAGTGAACCTCACTCTGGGGACTTCCTCCAAACAGTTCCCTTTCGGCCATGGGAACACGCCTCGACCCTAAGACCCTTCGTATTGCAGTGGCTCTGCGCCTTGCTGCCCCTATTCACACGGAATATACGTGTATTTGCAGCGACGCGCAAGCCGACCAATATGGTCTACATGGTCTTAACTGTTCTAAAACCAAGGGTTGGCATGCAAGACACAATGAGGTCAACGACATCATAAAGAGAACCCTTGCTACAGCTGGATGCCCAGCCGAGAGAGAGCCTCGATCACTAGCAGCCAACAACGCCCACAACCCAGCAAACCGCCCCGACGGGATCACCATCTATCTTTGGAAGAATGGCAAGCTCTTAGCATGGGATTATACCTGTGTGTCGACACTGGCTGACACCTACATCCATCACAGTGTCGGGCGACAGGGAGGAGCTGCTGACCACAGAGAGGTGTACAAGATCAGCAAATACAGGGACATAAGCCAACAGTATCAATTTGTCCCAGTGGGATCAGAGACCTTGGGAGCGTGGGGAAAAAATGCAACACGTTTCCTTAAAGAACTGGGTTCCAGACTCATCGACACCACCAGGGACCCAAGGGCAGCCACGTTCATGTTCCAGCGTCTCAGCGTGGCCATCCAGAAGGGAAACGCATGCTGCATACTTGGCTCGCGTCCGGCTTCGGAGGTGCTGGAGGAAATTCATAATCTTTGATATATTGTACCATTTTATTCATGTTCATGTTTTCCATTGATGTATTCTGTCTATTAATAAAGCATTCCATCATCAAATATAATATATATATATATATATATATATATATATATATATATATATATATATATATATATATATATATATATATATATATATATATATATATATATATGTCGTGCCGATTAGGTAAAACTGGTCAATTAGCAAGAACTCATCTAAAATTAAGTCCTTTCTAAAATTTTCTCTTATACGTTTACAGATATATTTTTTCATTTATGTTAATGTAAGAATTTATAATTTTGTACCAAGAGAAACTTTGAAAACCTACCTAACCTTATTACAACAAGCGCAATTTAATTTAGCCTAACCCAACTAAATATATTTTAGATACGTTAACATTAATTTAATAATAAACAAACACAATGAAATATATTTTTCGTTATGTTCAGAATGATTTTGGCGAAATTATTGCATACACAAATTTTCACTTATCTTATATGGCAAGGTGAGCGTTGCTATTTAAGCCAAAATCGCAAGTTTTACCTAATCGGCACGACTATATATATATATATATATATATATATATATATATATATATATATATATATATATATATATATATATATGATCTGAATTCGCAAGAGCAGGCGCCATATTCACAAACACTGATCTCTGGCCGACGGAGACTCGAACCGACGACCCACAAGACAAGCTACGCAGTGCTTTACCGACCGTCCACACTGGTCCAATACCTTGGCATCCAGCTTTCGCTAGACGTTATTCCAAGGCAGCCAGCTTTCAGGCAGGAAGGCTTACAGCTTTTCATCTCATCCCCTGCATGCATCGACACAACTAGAGATTTTTACAATGCTAGGAATTCGCAAGAGCAGGCGAAATATTCACAAACACTGATCTCTGGCCGACGGAGACTCGAACCTACGAACCTCATGACAAGGTACGCAGTGCTTTACCGACCGTACCACACTGGTCCAATACCTTGGCATCCAGCTTTCGCTAGACGTTATTCCAAGGCAGCCAGCTTTCAGGCAGGAAGGCTTACAGCTTTTCATCTCATCCCCTGCATGCATCGACACAACTAGAGATTTTTACAATGCTAGGAATTCGAAAGAGCAGGCGAAATATTCACAAACACTGATCTCTGGCCGACGGAGACTCGAACCTACGAACCTCATGACAAGGTACGCAGTGCTTTACCGACCGTACCACACTGGTCCAATACCTTGGCATCCAGCTTTCGCTAGACGTTATTCCAAGGCAGCCAGCTTTCAGGCAGGAAGGCTTACAGCTTTTCATCTCATCCCTGCATGCATCGACACAACTAGAGATTTTTACAATGCTAGGAATTCGCAAGAGCAGGCGAAATATTCACAAACACTGATCTCTGGCGTACCTTGTCATGAGGTTCGTAGGTTCGAGTCTCCGTCGGCCAGAGATCAGTGTTTGTGATTCGCCTGCTCTGCAGATTCCCTAGCATTGTAAATCTCTAGTTATGTCGTGCATGCAGAGATGAATGAAGCTAAGCCTTCCTGCCTGAAGCGGCTGCCTGGATGTCGCAGCTGGATGCCAGGTTTGGACCAGTGTGACGTCGGTAAGCACTGCTACTTGTCATGAGTTCAGGTTCGAGTCTCCGTCGGCCAAGATCAGTGTTGTGAATATTCGCCTGCTCTTGCGAATTCCTAGCATTGTAAAATCTCTAGTTTGTCGATGCATGCAGGATGAATGAAGCTGTAAGCCTCCTGCCTGAAGCTGGGCTAATCGTCTGCAGCTGGATGCCAGGTATTGGACCAGTGTGTACGTCGTAAAGCACTGCACCTGTCATATTCAGGTTCAGTCTCCGTCGCCAGAGATCAGTGTTGGATATTTCGCCTGCTCTGCAATTCCTAGCATTGTAAAAATCTCTAGTTGTGTCGCATGCAGGGATGAGATGAAAGCTGTAAGCTCCTGCCTGAAGCTGTGCCTTGGATAACGTCTGGAACTGGATGCCAGGTATTGGACCAGTGTGTACGTCGTAAAGCTGCGTACCTGTCATGAGGTTCTAGTTAGTCTCCGTCGCCAAGATCAGTGTTTATATATATATATATATATATATATATATATATATATATATATATATATATATATATATATATATATATATAAAACTGTCAATGGATAAAGAGGAAGGCGGACTGGGGCCCGTAATTTGACAGTCCGACACTTTACCATCTCGATTTCCTATGCCTCTTAACAGGAAGGATTCAGAAGCAATACTTACTGTATTATATTCCGTCAGAGGCACCAACTCTAACCCAACTAAACTCCTTCCCTCGGCCCAAGAACTTTTAAAAGTAGATATTTATCTTACCCACTCCCCCTCCCAATGCCACATCATCTATGATGTGGATTCTACACTCATCCCCCAACTCTACTGCCAAACCAAAGCTTATCTTGAGAGCCTCGAGTCTGGGTCTGAGGCTGTCTGTCATGTTGTACACTCAGTAATCAAATAAACTGTCATTGTTGTAGTAACCTGCCTTGCGAGAATCAGTGCATAACAGTTACTTAATTGTGATGCACACTCATCATTCTTCTAAGAAAGGGTTGTTTAAATTGAAAGGAGCCCAGTTTGAGTACTTTAACAAGATACTGCGTGATCTCAATATCCCGCCAATTGGTATTAAGAGCTACGAGATGCAACACTGAGCGCATTCATTTTGGGAAATTGAAAAATCATTTATCACACAGTGGATGGACCACGCATGCAACCCCACAGATTGTCATTAATCTGTCTAATATGAACTCAGTAATGACCAACAAGTCTTAGGTTTTGGGTTAAGTTTTGCGCCTACTAAAATAAAGTTAATTTTGTAAATTTATTATACTTTTCCGTAATTTGGAGAAACATAAGACATGAAGTTTTTAAAATGTATAATAGAATGCTATACGGAGCCTTGTTTTGCCTTGTGACCTGTCACCTAAGTTTCTCCAAAGCTTACAAAGAACACAGTAATAATAAAAGAGCCTATCTCACTAAGGAAGAAAAATCAAGTAAGTTATTTTAGATAAGGTAGATTACCTCGATTAGATTAACATTTTTACTTAGCCATAATGCGGTATATAAACCGCTCAGTAAGAACCCGTCTGAGCAGGTTAATAATTTGTCAGTTCAACAAACGACTCAGAAAGAGATAAAAAGCCACGATGATCTAATTAAACAGTTATCACCAAGGTCGGATACATTCTCATATCCGCATGACTGATTAAGACCCACAAGCCAAGGAACCCCTCTCGTTCGATTATAAGCTCGGTTAGCTCTGCTGCATATATATTATTCAAATGGATAGTCACCCTTCTATCCCCTTTGGTAGGGAATGTTTCCAGTACTCATATTAAGAATACTGTTGAACTTATGAGACTCCAGAATTTAAATATGTTACATAATTTTTTACATTCGTTAGTTATGACGTCACTGCCCTTTTTTCCAATTATGAATTATTTTTTTAGAAAACTTTGTGATCCCATTCAATAAGAATATTATTATGTAACTGTTTAAACAATATGTTATGAATTGAAAATTCGTTTCTGAAGGAATATAATATGGCCAAACATATGGTAGACAATGGGAAATCTACTCTCCCCCACTTCAAGTATCTTGCTTTAAGATAGTCCCCTAAGTAAGTATGCCGATATTTTTGATTAACGATCAAAATGTGGTTGATTTCTTACCTAAACAAACTAATCTCTCTTCAATCATGTATCTAGAGTCAAGAAGATCATTTTTCTCGCAATGTTCCCCGAGAGCTTTGCACATTTGCAGTCCGATGTTTCATATTGACACAAAACTAAGATACCCCAAGGATTTTGTTCAGAATGTGTTGCTTGCAACAAACATTCTATATCAGGGGTTCGTAACCTTTTCACGACTACAGACCCCCAATAAATTGCCCAATATGTCCCCGTAACTCATTTGTCAGATTGTCGAAATCATCATTCTATTAGGTACCAGTGTGACTTGAAAAGATGTCAATAGAATGGTTTTACTTTACATATAGATAGCTTGGAACAGAACAGCTGAAAGAAAATCATAAGGATTTTTTCATATTTGTTTATAAAAAAAAACCAGTAAATTGTTCAGAGATCGAGTCCCATACCACCAAGAGTTATGAATACCCCTGGTTAAGTACCCCTTTTCAATAGGATGGTACCTAGGGAACCACCTTCTAAGAAAAATGTGATTTTTCCACCTAACAATGAGAACTTGACTCTTCTAGTTTTAAAGAACTTGGGATGGATAAATATAGGTTAAAAAAGAATTCACCCACTAGTGTGGTGAATCCTTTATTGACAACGTTATGCCCACACAGTGGGGGTTTTCAAGTCACAAAAATATGTTTGTGACTTGATAAAATCCATAGCCAAGCGTCATTTATTCCCTTTTAAGTAGCGAGATTACATTGATACCATCTGAAAGAATCTTGGACATCCACTCGCCATACTGTTTGTTGTCTTGTGTTATGGACGTGGTTTGGCGCCTAAATCAAATTTGACGTATGGCTTTTGACTTTATTATTTATCGAGGACTGTTAGCTGGGTGGGATAGTAAAGAGCAAATGTGGTCCCATTATCTAGTTTTCTTTTGTTTCTGCTATGTCAACATGCTACCCATCTGAAAGCTGCTGATGAACCCCAGCTATAACAGCATTCTGGTGGTGGTGTGGGTGGTGGAATTACCGTATACTGAGTGCAAATATGGTATTTAGCGTGCATCAAATATGGTCACAATCTTGCATGTCATCATAAGTAAGCCTTAAGGCACGGAAGCTTATTTCTTATTTTCTGTGAGTGTACCATTAAAGGTTGGTATGACTGTCAGTTGCGCTGGAATTTCAACTTGTACTGGGTGAGGAAAGGACGCCCAGGGTGAGCTACACTGTGACTCTATATAGAAGAAGCTCTGAATTTTTAGGTCCTCACAAGCATCGTGATGGCTAATACCATATTTGAATGTTTTCGGTACGGGTATTTAAAGCTGTGGTTGACCCACATTGGGTGTATGACCCACTCAGTGCTCATGGCACATACTAGGTATGTGACAAACGCAGTGTGCATGACGTATGTTGAGTGTATGGCCCATGGTAAGTGACTGACCTTCATAAGGTGTCACCACCTATGATGTGGACCAAAAGAATCACAACAGCAACAACGACAGCAATAAATAAATAATAAAAAAAAAAAAAAATAATAATAATAATAATAATAATAATAATAATAATAATAATAATAATAATAATTATAATAATAACAATTATAATAATAACAATTATAATAATAACAATTATAATAATAACAATTATAATAATAACAATTATAATAATAACAATTATAATAATAACAATTATAATAATAACATAATAGGTAATTAGTATAACTAAAAATCATAATTTATGTAAAAAAAACTTGAAATAGCATCAATATTTCAAAATAAAAATAATAATTGTTTAATATAAAAAAGGTATAAATCCGTAACATGTCTACTATTTTATTATGAGGAGCGACTTTTATGACTTACAAGATTATGAAATGTGGATATACCTTTGCAACACCCAAAGGTCTTCATAAGACTGTAAGATTGCAGCAGTCTTCCTTTTGAGACTGCAATATAAAGTATACCTAGGCTATAATTTTCATCAAGAGAACAAAATATATACATCTATTATATATCCGCATCTCATTATTTTCAAAGCCTGTGGGGGAAACATATTTACCCTGCTTGATAGAACTCGTCTGGTTGATCTCATTTGGCTGATCTCGTTTAGTTGATCACGTTTTATTTATTTATTTCTAGAAGTACATGTACAACGTATACAGACTTAGCTGACATCAGTGACATACTACATACAAAGCCCCTTGTTAAACAGAGCATTTCGGCAAATTAGTTTAATTTTGTCCCCAGGATGCGACCCACAACAGACAGCTAACACCCAGGTACCTATTTACTGCTAGGCGAACAGGAAGAGAAGGTGTCTAAAGAAAACTCGCCCTAATGTTTTCACATGTACAGGGGATCGAACTACGGACCTCGGTGTGTGAGCTAAGTGCGCTAGCAACTGTGCTACAGGACACCTTTGACCTCCCACGGTTAATCTCGCTCAGTTGACCTAGTCCTGTTGATTTCATCCGCTTGACGTCCTTACTATGATTCACATGGGGTTGGCACGAGGGTCTATCTGGTTAAAAAAAATGTGATGTCTAATTCAAAATAAACTGGGCATCAAATTTAAATGGATATCAAATTGGTTTTGTGCGAGGATTCGAACACGATGGCAACTGACAAGAAGGAAAAAATTGAGAATTTAATTTCTGGGTGAAATGAGATTATGCAAGAAATTTACATCGTGAACTTTACGTTGGTTAATTGGCGAAAGTTGAGTGGAGAGACCAGAGGTTGAAAAAGTAATTAAAAAAGTGTGTGGGAGAGAGCGAGAGAGAGAGAGAGAGAGATAGAGAGGAAGAGAGAGAGAGAACCGAAACAAAGGGCGGGATTACAAACCGCAAGACAGTAAGAGTCAGAATTAGAAAGAACTAGAGAGTTAGAGTAACGGAATTCAAGTGTTGCTGCACGCTAACTGCACCTTTCAAGGCAGGTGAAATTGCTGACCTAGAAAATGTGCAGAGAACCTTCACGGCACGCATAACTGCGATAAACCACCTCAATTACTGGGAACGCTTGAAGTTCCTAAACCTGTACTCCCTAGAACGCAGGCGGGAAAGATACATTATTATATACACTTGGAAAATCCTAGAGGGATTAGTACCAAACTTGCACACGAGTCACTCCCTACGAAAGCAAAAGACTCAGCAGACGATGCAACATCCCCCCAATGAAAAGCAGGGGTGCCATTAGCACGTTGAGAGACAACACAATAAGTGTCAGGGGCCCAAGACTATTCAACTGCCTCCCAGCGTACATAAGGGGGATTACTAATAGACCCCTGGCTGTCTTCAAGCAGGCACTGGACAGGCACCTAAAGTCAGTACCTGACCAGTCGGGCTGTGGTTCGTACGTCGGACAGCGTGCGGCCAACAGTAACAGCCTGGTTGATCAGGCTCTGATCCACCATGAGGCCTGGTCACAGACCATGCCGCGGGGGCGTTGACCCCCGGAACTCTCTCCAGGTAAACTCCAGGTAATAACACCAAGTTTATAACAATCAATAACCTTTATTTGCAACTAGTACGTGAGATGCACTTCTCCAAACTACTCAATAATACCACAATACAATAACATAAAAATCACTACTACGAGACGTGAAGAATACTAATATTTTATTATTATTGTTAATTATTATTATAATCATTAATAATAATTATTAATACTGTTATTGGTATTTTTGTTATTGCTGTTAGTGCTGTAGTTATTTTTGTTGTTTTGTTGATGTGGTTGTTGTTAATATTATTATTGTTTTAATATTGCTATTGTCATCATTGCTATTGTAGTGTTATTGTTGTTTTGTTGTTTTCATTGATGCTGTTGCCATTATTATTATTATTATTATTATTAGCAGTAGTAGTAGTAGTAGTAGTAGTAGTTGTAGTAGTAGTAGTAGTAGTAGTAGAGTAGTAGTAGTAGTAGTATTCTTAAAAAAAATAGGCGAAGCCCGTAAGGGTCCTAAACACTACAAGGATGATCGGAGCTATTGGTAACGAGAAAGAAGATCAGACAAAATGAGAAGCGCTGAGGAACAGGCGAGCGCTTTGATAAATGTTGCAATCAATCAGCCGGTGTTTGACTATCAACGGAACCTGACAGTGTTCACAGAGACATGCTGGGCGCATTTTGATGCAACAGCTGTGTGTAAATCTTGTGTGACCAATACCCAGAAGTCGATAAAGTAGCCAAATATGTATAGTTTGATCAAGAATAATTTATTCTCTAACCTGCTCCAATGATCTGTTATTGATTTGATTCCATATGTTTTGAAATAAAACTGGAAAACAGTCTGTATTGGACATATCACTGCGATAAATGGACAAAGGCTAAAAACACGCAGAAGAATCTGCATGTTCGTAGCCTTTGACATCAGATTGACGAGGAACTCAACGAAAGACGTTGTCTTTATCCTTTCTGAAGAGGCCACTTAACCAGCGTTGAATGCGAAGAACGATCGGATGTTATCAGTCAAAACTATAAAGAGCTCGCAATGCTCTTTAAGAGTAAGAGAGTCCGACAAATGAACAAGTATGTAAATAAGTAATGTGGATTCTGCATTCAAGAAGTGTATATAACTCTGAATTGAAAATACTATTTATATCTGATAAACGTCCTAGTATCACACTATCCGAAAAAACAGCTGCATATCCTGTACCACCAGAGGATTTAAAGTCTCAGTGTGCACAGCAGTGTCATGGGGATGTAGCTGGAAATTATCTTGGATGTGCAGAGTCATACCCATAGCAGAGATGAGGGACACACTGGAATCATCGGTATCTTACATGATGGAATGGAAAAGAAATGAACAGGGAGAACAGAAAAGACGAGCAGATTGAGGAAAGTAACTAGAGGACGTAAAACAGAAGATCGACAATTTAAAGTGTCAGCTGTGATTATTCTGTACGTTGCAGGATCAAGAAGGTCACGAAAGGGAACCAGCCAAAGTAGACAGTGAGTATCTGGACAGTCTTGCAATGAAAAAAACAAAAAGGTCCATTGATAGGCTTTTGACTGAAGACTAGCGATAATGGACAGCATTAAGCATGGAGACAATAGGTGGTGAAGCCAATGAGTACTCCTGACACTAATAATCATGTTTAGACAAAAAGAAAAAAAAAAAAAAACTATCAGCATCCAAGTAAAATGTGAGAAAATAATAGTATTCTTAAACACGTAACTTTCATGACTGTTACGTGTAATTTGTGTGACATTCAGCAGTTAAAAGGGAGGCCAAAAATTTATTAGCTTGTCAGACCAGAATGGAGATCATTGGAAAAACAGCAACAAATGCAATGAAATTATATCCTCTGTCGCATTGTACTTTATTTGTGTCTTTTTTCTCCACCATGCCGGAAATTTTTGCTATTTCTCTCCATTCGAGAACCAAACAGTGTGAGAACGAAATGAGGAATAACAAATTCGTTTTGGATACTGAGAACTTAAATCCATTTGATGAAGAGAAGGAGAAACTTGCTGAATATCTGTGACGTCACAATTAATGACACAATCATTCATATAAAAAAATGTAGTGCTGAGGCTAGACTATTAATAACTAACAGAAAAAGGAATTTTGCTAAGAACACATGATTGAGGAACGCCTTCTTCTTCTTGAACAAAGTCTGGAGGAAAGCTATTATGGTCCCAGACACTAAATATATATACCAAAATATACCATAAGCGTTTTCGAAGTCTAAAACGTCTGCCATAACAAACTGACCATGGAAAATGTCATCCAGTCAGAGATGGCCTATCGGCCTTTTCTAAAACCAAACTGATGTGAGAGATATACTACTGTGTGTATCCAAGTATCATACTAGTCTACTAGTTTTTCAGAAAGAGGGATTATGGCAGACTTCCAGTGCAGGGGAAATACTCCTGTAAACCAAACACTATCGGAAAGGAATAATAAGAGGTTTAATGCTAAATAGTGCAAATGCTGAAGCATTTATAACATTGGAACCAACTGCCATACTTGTCTGAGGTCTAAATAATGGCAGTTTTATGATTATTTTTAATCCGGTTCTAGGCGGCAAGTTTGAGTAGAATGGCTCTACCACACTCTGGTGACCACCAGGGTAAACATTTATTAAAATGCTAACCTGGGGTTCGTGGGATAGCGATTCCAGCAGCTGAAAGATGAAATGTAACCAATAAATGAATTAGCTCATCAATGGAGTATGTATCTGTGGTGGGAGATGAAAAGAAGTGTCACATGTAAAAGAATTTCACTTCTCATATACTGAATGCAATAAGGATGGGTGTAGGAATGAGAAATAGGAATGTTAGGGAAGTGGTCATTGTCGTGAAGACCACTCAGCAATCAATCTAAAGTGACAAAAAAATTAACATATCGAGAGATCAACATTCGGAATATCAGCATGCACTAGAAGTGTGCTTACATCAGAGTAAGGCTGGACAAACTAGAAAGAAATGAAGCCCGTGAAAGAAAGGCCACTAGCGTGGCAAAGTTTAGTTTCTTGGAGACATAAAAGAGGAAACGTGGAGACCATCACCTGACGCCCTCTCCTATTTCCCCTATGCCCCCTAATATTTCATTGTAAAATAGGCAAAGCTTAGATAAACAGAGTCGACGAAGTTTTCTTAAGTAGTACTGGGTAATAACACTTATAAGAGTATGAACTGCAAGTCAGGATTAGCAGACTGTTAGGAGGCAGGAGTAGAGGAGTAGGAAAAATGATTAGAAGTAGGTTGGCTAAACTTTGTGATGAT
This sequence comes from Cherax destructor, assembly GCA_009830355.1. Lineage (NCBI taxonomy): Eukaryota > Metazoa > Arthropoda > Malacostraca > Decapoda > Parastacidae > Cherax > Cherax destructor. Next base: position 25,510 of record WNWK01011882.1, on the reverse strand, counting down.
AGGCTTGCAGATGTGATGATTAATGATCATGTCAGGAAGGGATGAATCTATGGAGGAATCAGAATGTACAGAGCAGCGTGTATTATTCAAATAAGGTGAAATGACCTCTATCGTTTCATCTGAAGGGGTAGGAAACGCCGATGAAGCAGATGAATGAGATGACACTCGAAGAGTAGAAAAGCGTTGATTGTTTCAGAAGAGTACTGTAACAAGCTTGCATTCCGAACACATCCATCATATGGATCTGTTGGTCTAGAATATTCATTGAGAAATGATGTTCGCGGGATAGACGGAAAAAATTAAGTAGTGGACTATTGGAGGGCTGGAGAAAAGAGAGAGTGGTGGGTAGATTGCGTTTTCTTGGTCTGTAAGAAGGCTTTTGATACAGTTCTACACAAGAGATAGGGATAACAGGGAAGGCACTTCAGTGGATCAGATAATACTTGACGGGAAGGCATCAGTGAGTTATGGTACGTGACGAGGTGTCAGAGTAAATGTGAATGACATGACGGAAGGAACAGATTCAGAAATGTCCCTGTTTGCAGATGAGGTGAAGTTAATGAGAAGAATTAAATCAGTCGAGGATCAGGCAGGACTACAAAGAGACCTGGACAGGCTACAAGCCTGGTCCAGTAACTGGCTCCTTGAATTTAACCCTGCCAAATGTAAAGTCATGAAGATCGGGGAAGGGCAAAGAAGACCGCAGACAGAGTATAGTCTAGGTGGCCAAAGACTGCAAACCTCACTCAAGGAAAAAGATCTTGGGGTGAGTAAAATACCGAGCACATCTCCTGATGCACACATCAATCAGATAACTTCTGCAGCATACGGGCGGCTAGCAAACCTAAGAATAGCGTTCCAATACCTCACTAAGGAATCGTTCAAGACTCTGTACACCATATACGTCAGGCCCATACTGGAGTATGCAGCACCAGTTTGGAACCCGCACCTGGTCAAGCACGTCAAAAAATTAGAGTAAGTGCAAATGTTTGCAACAAGTCTAGTCCCAGAGCTAAGGGGATTGTCCTACGACATATAAAATACTGCGAGGAATAGATAAGGTGGACAGAGACAAGATGTTCTAGAGAGGGAACACAGAAACAAGGAGTCACAATTGGAAGTTGAAGACTCCTATGAGTCAAAGGGATGTTAGGAAGTATTTCTTCAGTCATAGAGTTGTCAGGAAGTGGAATAGCCTAGAAAGCGACGTAGTGGAGGCAGGAACCATACATAGTTTTAGGACGAGGTTTGATAAAGCTCATGGAGCAGGGAGAGAAAGAGGACCTAGTAGCAATCAGTGAACAGGCAGGGCTAGGAGCTATGACTCGACCCCTGCAACCACAAATAGGTGAGTACAAATAGGTGAGTACACACGGCCCGGGTTCAATTCCCGGCGGGGTAGAAACATTTTGAAGTGTTTCCTTACACACACACACACATACAACAGGCCTAGTGTCTAATTGACATGTGCCTAGGACAAAATGGTAACTAACACACATACACACATACCTACAAACTTACTGGAGTTCTATGGCAGGGTGACAGCAATAAGAGAAGAGAGAGAGGGGTGGGTAGATTACATTTTCTTGAACTATAAGGTGTTTGACACAGTTCCACACAAGAGATTAGTGCAAAAGTTAGAGGACCAGGCAGGGATAACAGGGAAGGTACTGCAATGGATCAGGGAATAGCTGTCATGAAGACAACAACGAGTCATGGTACGTGGCGAGGTGTCAATGTGAGCGCCTGTGACGAGCGGGTTCCATAAGGGTCAGTCCTAGGACCGGTGCTGTTTCTGGGATTTGTGAACGACATGACGGAAGGAATAGACTCCGAAGTGTCCCTGTTAGCAGATGATGTGAAGTTGATGAGAAGAATTAAATCGAACGAGGACCAGGCAGAACTACAAAGGGATCTGGACAGGCTGGTCCAGCAACTGGCTCCTGGAGTTCAACCCCACCAAGTGCAAAGTCATGAAGATTGGGGAAAGACAAAGACGACCGCAGACGGAGTACAGTCTAGGGGCCAGAAACTACAAACCTCACTCAAGGAAAAGGATCTTAGGGTGAGTATAACTCCGGGCACATCTCCTGAGGAGCACATTAACCAAATAACTGCTGCAGCATACGGGCGCCTAGCAAACCTAAGAACAGCATACCGACATCTAAATAAGGAATCGTTCAGGACCCTGTACAGTGTGTACGTTAGGCCCATATTGGAGTATGCAGTACCAGTTTGGAACCTACACCTAGGCAAACACGTAAGGAAACTAGAGAACGTGCAAAGGTTTGCAACAAGACTAGTCCCGGAGCTAAGGGGCATGTCCTACGAGGAGAGGTTAACTGAAGTTAACCTGATGGCACTTGAGTACAGGAGGGACAGGGTAGACATGATAACAACATATAAAATACTGAGAGGAATCAACAAGGTGGACAGAGACAGGATGTTCCAGAGATGGGACACAGCAACAAGGGGTCACAGTTGGAAGTTGGAGACCCAGATGAATCACAGGGACGTTAGGAATTATTTCTTCAGTTACAGAGCTGTGAGGAAGTGGAATAGTCTTGGAAGTGATATAGTGGAGGCAGGATCCATACATAGCTGTAAGAAGAGGTATTATAAAGCTCTCGGAGCAAGGAGTGAAATAGTGGTGACCAGTGAAGAGGCGGTACCAGGAGCTATGAACTGATCTCTGCAACCAGAATTAGTTGAGTACACACACACACACACACACACACACACACACAGGAGAGATAAGGGGACATGATAACGACATATAAAATACTGAGAGGAATTGACAAGGTGGACAGAGACAGAATGCTCCAGAGATGGGACACAGCAACAAGGAACACAGTTGAAAGTTTAAGACTCAGATGAATCACAGGGATGTTATGAAGTATTTCTTCAGTCAGAGTGGTCAGGAAGTGGAATAGTTTGGGAAGCGATGTAGTGGAAGCAGTATCCATTCATAGCTTTAAGAAGAGGTATGATAAAGCTCATGGCGCAGGGAGAGTGACCCAGTAGCGGCCAGTGAAGAGGTGAGGCCAGGAGCTATGAATCGACCCCTGCAACCACAACTAGGTGAGTACAAACATACACACTCACACACACACACACACACACATACATATACAACACACACATACACATACACACAAACCCACCATACTAGAATATGCAGCACCAGTCTGGAACCCACACCTGGTCAAGCACGTAAAGAAACTAGAGAAAGTGCAAAGGTTTGCGACAAGGTTAGTTCCACAACTCAGGGGTCTGTCTTATGAAGAAAGGTTGAGGGAAATAGGACTAACAACACTGGAGGAAAGAAGGGTCAGAGGAGACATGATAACGACATACAAAATACTGCGGGGAATTGACAAGGTAGACAATGACAGGATGTTCCAGAGAGGGAACACAGAAACAAGGGGACACAACTGGAAGCTGAAGACTCAGATGAGTCAAAGGGATGTTAGGAAGCATTTCTTCAGCCACAGAGTAGTCAGGAAGTGGAATAGTCTAGAGAAAGATATAGTGGAGGCAGGAACCATACATAGTTTTAAGACAAGGTATGATAAAGCTCATGGAGCAGGGAGAGCAGAGACCCAGTAGCAGACAGCGAAGAGGCGGGGCCAGGAGCTGAGTCTCGACCCCTGCAACCACAATTAGTTGAGTACAATTAGGTGAATTAGGTGAGTACACACACAACACACACATATACACAGCCTACACACACTGTGGTAACTAGCATATAAAAAACAGGGACCCCTGAGGGAAGGACAAAGAGCTAGGGAAACCGAGGAAGATTGGTCTGAAAAGGAAGATTGGACGGAAGAGCTCAGAAGAAGGATGGACAAGAGTGGAAAAGGAAAATAGGTGAGTTATGGCTAAATTGAAATAGAGGATGGATGCAGAGAGCAAGAGTGGGAGCTGCAAACTGAAGCTGCAGAAGCCAGGATACAGAGCCTAGAAGATGAGATGATGATGATGAAGCAGGATATAGATTCAAAGAACAGAAGGGCATGGTATCAGGAGCAGGTACACCAATATCTAACTAGCAGGATATAGATTCAAAGAACAGAAGGGCATGGTATCAGGAGCAGGTACACCAATATCTAACTAGGGAATAGAAAAAAATGGAAGGAGTTAAGCCCTACATAGAGGCCCTATCAGGCCACCAGGAGGTCCAGGATATGTCGAGGAAGGAAGGTGGCAATCTGTTGGGCATAGGGACAGCAGTGAGGGGAGTGTTTGTAGAGAAGGTGATAGGCCCCCTACGGACGTGTTATCAGGAGATCTAAAAAATGACAAGGGAAACAGCAATGGCAATGCTTAAATTGGACAAAGAGATGCAAAGCGAAAAACATTCATTTCATTCATGGTGTTCAGGAGGAAAGACTAATGAAGAAAGACAACAAGGTGAGAAAAAAGAGATTGAAAATATTATCAAACAAGTAGGAAAGGAGAACATGAGAGCTGATAATTTTTCAGAGAATAGGGGGATATTCGAAAAAAAAAATAGGCCAGTCAAATTGATTTTTAGGAGAGAAACGTGCAAAATAGCATTCTGCAGCATAGTCCATGGCTAAAGGAGACAACAAAATACCAACAGGTGTACCTAGATTACGACAGAACGAGAACAGAATGACAGAAACTAAGAGAGAGAATACAAAGATGCAAGGTTCAAGAAAGAGAGACAAGGCTAGGGGCACTCAGAGTCGGGAGGAGCAGCAAGCAGAACCACCTGCAGATCCACCCGCAGAACAATGCAGCCAACCAAATTAACCCAAAACAATCCACACTCCTCGCTCAAAGTCCCCACCTTCACCAGCACAAACCCTATCTACACAGCAGCCTTCCATAGTACCATGCCAGGTCTCCAACCCCCCAGCTTCAACAACCCCCCCTGAATACAGTTTTGGAAAAGAAGCTGAAGGTATGGTTCACCAACGCAGACAGAATAACGAATAAGTGTGAGGAGTGGCACGAAAGAATCAAAGAGGCATTCAAAGTCATCATAGCACTCACTGAAACCAAGCTCATGGAATGATAGCAGATGTAATCTTTCCAACTGGATATCAGATTCTAAGGAAAGATAGAAGGATTAGACGGGGTGGAGGCATTGCACTTTTCATGAAAAACTAATCGAATATTGGGGAGTTGGAAGGAGTGGAGAAAAGAGAAGAAAGGGACTACATAGTAGGAACACTTCAGACTATGGGCCCCAAGGTGGTGATTGCAGTAATATACAACCCCCCGCAGAATTTTCAGGAGGCAACAGAGCAATGGTCGATACACTACCTGAGATGGACAGAAGAGCCCACATGGGCAAGGCAAAGTTGCTAGTTGTGGGTGATTTAATTCACAAGGAGACTGACTAGGAAATCCTCGAACCACTTGGGGGACCAGAAATGTGAAAGGCTAAAATGATGTAGGTGGTAATAGAAAACATCATGTATCAATATGTAAGGAACACTAACAAAGAGGAGAGAATGAACCGGCAAGGCTGGACCTCACTGTCATCCTGAGTAGTTCAGTCACTGAGGACATCACATATAAAAGGGCGCTCAGAGCTAGTGATCACGTGTCCCTGAGCTTTGGATACATAGTATAGTTACAAGTGGAGAGTGAAGCAGCACGAGTAGGACAAGAAAAGCCAAACTTCAAAAGAAGGGACTATACAGGATTGAGAAATTTCCTACATGAGGTTCTGTGGGAAAGAGAACTGGTGAGAAAAACACTAAATGAAATGAAGGAATACATGACCACAAGATGCAAGAAGGAAAAGGAAAGGTTCATATCATAGGGCGACAGAAATAATGGGAAGACCAGAATGAACCCTTGGTTTACCCAAGGGTGTAGAGTGGCCAAAGCAAAGTGCGCTAGAGAATGTAAAAAAGTATAGAAGACAAAGGACCCCAGGAAAGTAAGGAGATTAGTTGAAGAGCCAGAAACGAATATGTACAGATAAGAAGGGAGGCCCAGCCGGTCAATACGAGAATGACATAGCATCGAAAGTCAAATCTGACCCAAAGTTCTTGTACAGCTACATCTGGAGGAAAACAATAGTCAAGGACCAGGTAATCAAGTTGAGGAAGGAAGGAGAGGAGATCACAAGAAACAACCAAGAAGTATGTGAAGAGCTCAGCACGAGGTTTAAATTAAGAAGTATTTTCAGTGGAGACAGAAAGGACTTGTTGGTGTGCCCTATCATTTCAGAAAGCTGGAATGGTATGGTACACCAACAAGTGCTAGACACAATACACATAACTGAAGAGGAGGTGAAGGGTCTGCTAAGTGAACTAGATACCTCAACGGCGGTGGGACCGGAGAACATCTCTCCATTGGTCCTGAGAGAGGGAGCAGAGGCACTGTGTGTACCACTAACAATAATCTTTAATTCATGTATCGAAACAAGCCAACTACCTGAGGTGTGGAAGACAGCAAATGCAGCCCCATTTTTTAAGGAAGGAGACAGACAGCATTAAACTTCAAACCAGTGTCACTGACATGTACAGAAAGTGGTGAAGCATCTAGAAAGCAATTAGTTTATATATGAAAAACCAGCACTGTTTCAGGTAAGGGAAATCCTGTGTCACAAACCTACTGGAGATATATGACAAGGTGACAGAAGACGAGAGAGAGAGAGAGAGAGAGAGAGAGAGAGAGAGAGAGAGAGAGAGAGAGAGAGAGAGAGAGAGAGAGAGAGAGAGAGAGAGAGACAGACAGACAGACAGACAGACAGAGAGGAGTGGTTAGATTGCATTTTGTTGGGCTGTAAGAAGGTTTTCGACACAGTTCTGTACAAGACATTGGTGCAATAGCTAGAGAAGCAAGCAGGAATAACAGGAAAGGCTCTGCAATGGATCAGAGAATACCTGACAGGAAGGAAACAACGAGTGATGATACATGACGAGGTGTCAGAGTGGGTACCTGTGACGATCGGGGTTCCACAATGGTCAGTCCTAGGGCCGGTGCTGTTTCTGGTATGTGTGAATGACATGATGGAATGGATAGATTCAGAAGTGTCCCTGTTTGCAGACGATGTGAAGCTGATGCGAAGAATTCAAACGGATGAGCATTAGGTAAAACTACAAAGGGATCTAGACAGGCTGTAAGCCTGGTCCTGCAACTGGCTCCTGGAGTTTAACCCCACCAATTGAAAAGTCAAAAGACTGGGAAGGCCAAAATAAACCACAGACGGACTGCAGGCTAGGGGGCAAAAGGCTACAAACCAAACTCAAAGAAAAGGATCTTGGGGTGAGGATCATGCTGAACACATCTCCTAAGGTGCACCACAACCAAATAACTGCTGCAACATATGGGCGCCTGGCAAACCTAAGAACAGCGTTTCGATATCTGAGTAAGGAGTCATTCAAGACACTGTACACCGTGTACGCAAGGCCTATACTGGAGTATGCAGCACCAGTATGGAACCCACATCTAGTCAAGCAGGTCAAAAAATTTGAGAAAGTGCGAAGGTTTGCAACAAGACTAGTCCCGGAGAGGTTAAGGGAACTCAACCTGACGACATTAGAGGACAGGAGGGAAAGAGGGGACATGATAAAGACATATAAGATCCCGAGGAACTGACAAGGTGGATAGGGATAGATTGTTGCAGAGATGGGAGACAGCAACAAGGGGTCACAACTGGAAGTTATAAACTCAGATGAGTCACAGGGATGCTAGGAAGTATTTCTTCAGTCATAGAGTTGTCAAGAAGTTGAACAATCTGGAGAGTGATGTAGTGGAGGCAGGATGCATACACATCTATAAGAAGAGGTTCGATAAAGCTCAAAGAGCAGGTAGAGAGTGGACCTAGTGACAACCAGCGAGAAGGCGGAGCCAGGAGCTTTGACTCGTCCCTGCAACCACAAATAGGTGAGTAAAAAAAAACACACACACACACTGCAAATATGATAATTTTAAAACCGATGATAAAACCTAAAGCTCTAGAGATAGTTGTAAACAATGGTTATTTTCTCTGCACCTGTATTCCAACACTGTATTTATATGCCAGGACCACATCTTTCAGTGTACTCGAGATTTTTTATATGGTGTAGAAAGCCTACCATTACATAAATATCCGATCTTTAATTTTATAAGGGTGAACCGGACAACTAGCGAAACACCTTTGGTAAGCTCCACTGAGTGTGTCATCGTGTGACTGAGGACACCATCAAGAGAAACATCTATTTATTAAACTTCAAAACATTATATCAATCTTTCCGATGCGTCCTATTACCCATCACTGACAAATTACACCGAAAAATACTTGTAATTTTACACTCTATATACAAAAATGTTACAGAATTACTTGTATGCCAACGGGATTAATAAAGGGAGTCACGAGAACCATCGATGTAATATAAACGATTCGATTAACTGTTGGTGGATAATAAAGTGTTCATACCCACCGTAAACTGGGTGACCGCTGCCTCAGCTCCTCTGGGTAATGGAATGTCGAGTTTTTGCATAAATTTTTATTACAAGCTGCACATATATTATCCCTTGTCCATGTCTCCTCTTCACAGAGAATGTTCTTTATTCGTTATACATTATATTTATGACTGATATTTTATACATTATTTACTTAAATATAGTTCCTCCCAAGAATATTGTTCCTGTCAAGAGCTGCTTTGAGGATGTGTGTCAGCGTCCTGGTGAATGTTAATTTGACTGCAGATTTTAGGCCCTCTGTAGAGGTGAAGTCAGGGTGGTTGTCAGCTGTGACTCCTGGGAGGGGCTGTTGGTTTTTAAGAACATAAGAACATAAGAAAGGAGGTCAGGTGGACCTGACTTAACTCAGTGAAGACGTGTCTTGTGTGCTCTCTGTGAATCTGAAGATGTCCTCTCTTGAGCTACTCTACCAGCAGCTGAAGGAAGAACTGAGGGTAGCTAAGCTTGAGATACAGCGACTGACTGAGGAAAACAAGAGGATTCGTAGTAATCCTCCTGTTGAGAATCCTCAAGCCAAGAAAGGAACCTGGACAGTGGCTAAAACGCATGGGACAAAGTTAAGGATCAAGAGGACGGGTGGAGAGGTAGAAACAACGAAGACACAGGAGTATGTTGTGGAAACATCGAACCCATTCTCTGTGCTACCCGATGAATGTGAGTCGACTTCTGGGAGCGTCACTACGAACGACACCAAGGAAGGTAAAAACATTGTTGTTGTTGGGGACAGCCAGGTTAGGTACATGGATAGGGCTTTCTGTTTGAATGAAAGGAGTAGGAGACAGAGGGTTTGCTTTCCTGGGGCTGGGATGGAGGATATTGTTAGCCGTCTGGACGACATCATGAGAGGTAATGGGAGCAATCCTATTATCTGTCTAAGTGCTGGAGGCAACGATGTTGGCAGACGTAGGAATGAGGACCTGACTAGCAGGTTTAGGTCAGCAATAGACATAATTAGGAAGAAGGGTGGGAACCCTGTCATATGCGGTATTTTGCCAAGGAGAGGAGTTGGAAATGAATGGCTGTCCAGGGCAATTGGTGTCAATTTCTGGCTGGACAAACACTGTAAGGAAAATTCAGTAACATTCATTGACAACTGGGACCTCTTCTATGGCAGAAATGACATGTATGCCAGGGATAGGGTTCACTTATCCAGGTCTGGGGAGGGGGCACTGGCAACTGCAGTGGAGGGAGCTGTTATGGCTTTAAACTAGAAATAGTTAGTGTTATGGGTTTTGGGGGGAAAACAGTGAAGTCCCAGTGTAGTAATATTATAAGTTCTACGAGAACTAGTAATAGGCAGAATAAGGTGGATAGTGGAAAGCTAGTGACACTAGATGACAAGGACAGTAATAGGTATAGTGGAAAAACAGAAATGAGCAGGAAGGGTAAAGAGAAAGGAGGGTCTTTAAATATATATTACACCAATAGTCGTAGTGCTAGGAATAAGATGGACGAGTTGAGATTAGTTGCAAGTACGGGTAATATTGATGTTTTTGCAATAACTGAGACATGGTTTAATATGAAAAATCGGGACTTGCCTGCCGAATGTCACATTCAGGGTTTTAAATTGTTCCAAGTAGACAGAAGTATCGGGAAGGGGTGGGGTGGCACTCTATGTCCGTGATCATTTAAATTGTTGCATAAAAACGGGTATAAAGTCTGAATTAACACATACAGAGTCTGTCTGTATAGAATTTTCAGATGGGTGTGAAAAATTGATTTTAGGCGTGATTTACCGTCCTCCAAACTTAGATAGGGAACAAGGGAGACTACTTTGGGAGGAAATTGTTAAGGCCACAAGGCACGATAACGTAGTAATTCTAGGGGACTTTAACTTTAGTCAGATTGATTGGAATTTCTTGACAGGGAATTTAGAATCTAACGACTTTTTAGAAGTAGTTCAGAATTGCTTTTTGAAGCAGTTTGTAACAGAACCTACAAGGGGAAATAACCTACTTGACTTGGTTCTGGCAAGCAAAGAAACCCTTGTTAATAATTTAGAAATTACAGAGGAACTCGGCTCAAGCGACCAATTACCTTTAGCATTGAATGGATATATGATAGTAGGGATAATTCAGTAACGGTCCCAGATTTTCGCTTAGCCGATTATAATGGACTTAGAGAACACTTATCAACTGTGGAATGAGGTGACGAAGAGAGGTATCAATATGACAGTTTTCTTAACACTATGCATGCTGCCTAAAGAACATTTATCCCGTATAAAGAAATTAGATCAAGTAGAAATGACCCAAAATGGATGAATAATAGGCTTAAGTATCTTTTAGGGCAGAAGAAAGGAATTTATAGGCGCATAAAAAGAGGTGAGGGTCATCTTATAAATCAGTATACTGACATTAAAAGGGACGTTAAAAAGGGAATAAGAAAAGCTAAACGGGACTATGAAATTAAAGTTGCTAGGGATTCAAAAACTAACCCAAAACGTTTTTACCAGGTTTATAGAACAAAAGTTAGGGATAAGATAGGTCCCTTTAAAAATAACTCTGGGCATCTTACTGACAAGGAGAATGATATGTGTTCTATTTTTAATAATTATTTTCTCTCGGTTTTCACACAGGAAGACATTAATAATATCCCAGTAATTAATTTTTACAGAGGCCCAGAAGAAGATAAATGATGTAATATCACAGTCACTAGCGAAATGGTTATGAAACAACTAGACCGACTGAAACAAAATAAATCGCCGGGTTCTGATGAGCTTTTTGCAAGGGTTCTTAAGGAATGCAAAATGGAACTCTGTGAACCAATATCTAACATTTTTAATTTATCTCTTCAAACAGGTGTAGTGTCTGATATGTGGAAGATGGCTAATGTAATTCCTATTTTTAAAGCAGGGGACAAGTCACTACTGTCAAATTACCTCCCAATAAGCCTGACCTCAATTGTAAGCAAATTACTAGAGTCAATTATAGCTGATATTATTAAAGCCATCTAGATAACCATAATTTGATTAATGATACTCAGCATGGATTCACGAGGGGCCGTTCCTGCCTATCTAATTTATTAACCTTCTTCACTAAAGCTTTTGAGGCTGTTGATCACGATAAAGAATTCGATATTGTTTATTTAGACTTTAGTACGGCTTTGATAGAGTACCGCACCAGAGACTGTTAAAGAAAGTGGCAGCTCATGGCATTGGGGGAAAAGTGCTGTCATGGATCGAGTCATGGCTCACTAATAGGAAGCAGAGAGTGTGCATAAATGGGGTTAAATCCGAATGGGGACTTGTAACAAGTGGTGTTCCACAGGGATCAGTCTTAGGCCCATTGTTATTTATAATATATATCAATGACCTTGACGAGGGAATTACTAGTGATATGAGCAAATTCGCCGACGACACGAAGATAGGTAGGATAATTGATTCAAACATAGATGTCATAGAACTTCAGGAAGATTTAGACAAACTTAATTCGTGGTCAGAAAAGTGGCAGATGCAGTTCAATGTAGATAAATGCAAGGTTCTGAAGCTCGGGAGTGTCCATAACCCAAGCACTTATAAGTTAAATAACGTAGAACTTAGCCATACAGATTGCGAGAAGGACTTGGGGGTGATGGTAAGCAGCAACCTTAAACCAAGACAGCAATGCCTAAGCATACGTAATAAGGCAAATAGATTACTGGGATTTATATCAAGAAGTGTTAGCAACAGAAGTCCAGAGGTTATATTACAGCTTTATACATCATTAGTAAGGCCTCACCTAGATTACGCAGCTCAGTTTTGGTCTCCATATTACAGAATAGACATAAATTCGTTAGCTCAGTGGTGGACCTGACTTAACTCAGTGAAGACGTGTCTTGTGTGCTCTCTGTGAATCTGAAGAAGATGTCCTCTCTTGAGCTACTCTACCAGCAGCTGAAGGAAGAACTGAGGGTAGCTAAGCTTGAGATACAGCGACTGACTGAGGAAAACAAGAGGATTCGTAGTAATCCTCCTGTTGAGAATCCTCAAGCCAAGTAAGGAACCTGGACTGTGGCTAAAACGCATGGGACAAAGTTAAGGATCAAGAGGACGGGTGGAGAGGTAGAAACAACGAAGACCCAGGAGAATGTTGGGGAAACATCGAACCCATTCTCCGTGCTACTCGATGAATGTGAGTCGACTTCTGGGAGCGTCACTACGAACGACACCAAGGAAGGTAAAAACATTGTTGTTGTTGGGGACAGTCAGGTTAGGTACATGGATAGGGCTTTCTGTTTGATTGATAGGAGTAGGAGACAGAGGGTTTGCTTTCCTGGGGCTGGGATGGAGGATATTGTTAGCCGTCTGGACGACATCATGAGAGGTAATGGGAGCAATCCTATTATCTGTCTCAGTGCTGGAGGCAACGATGTTGGCAGACGTAGGAGTGAGGACCTGACTAGCAGGTTTAGGTCAGCAATAGACATAATTAGGAAGAAGGGTGGGAACCCTGTCATATGTGGTATTTTGCCAAGGATAGGAGTTGGAAATGAATGGCTGTCCAGGGCAATTGGTGTCAATTTCTGGCTGGACAAATACTGTAAGAAAAATTCAGTAACATTCATTGACAACTGGGACCTCTTCTATGGCAGAAATGACATGTATGCCAGGGATGGGGTTCACTTATCCAGGTCTGGGGTGGGGACACTGGCAACTGCAGTGGAGGGAGCTGTTAGGGCTTTAAACTAGAAATAGTTAGTGGTATGGGTTTTGGGGGGAAAACAGAGAAGTCCCAGTGTAGTAATATTATAAGTTCTAGGAGAACTAGTAATAGGCAGAATAAGGTGGATAGTGGAAAGCTAGTGACACTAGATGACAAGGACAGTAATAGGTATAGTGGAAAAACAGAGATGAGCAGGAAGGGTAAAGAGAAAGGAGGGTCTTTAAGTGTATATTACACCAATAGTCGTAGTGCTAGGAATAAGATGGACGAGTTGAGATTAGTTGCAAGTACGGGTAATATTGATGTTTTTGCAATAACTGAGACATGGTTTAATATGAAAAATCGGGACTTGCCTGCCGAATGTCACATTCAGGGTTTTAAATTTTTCCAAGTAGACAGAAGTATCGGGAAGGGGGGTGGGGTGGCACTCTATGTCCGTGATCATTTAAATTGTTGCATAAAAACGGGAATAAAGTCTGAATTAACACATACAGAGTCTGTGTGGATAGAATTTTCAGAGGGGTGTGAAAAATTGATTTTAGGCGTGATTTACCGTCCTCCAAACTTAGATAGGGAACAAGGGAGACTACTTTGGGAGGAAATTGTTAAGGCCACAAGGCACGATAACGTATTAATTCTAGGGGACTTTAACTTTAGTCAGATTGATTGGAATTTCTTGACAGGGAATTTAGAATCTAACGACTTTTTAGAAGTAGTTCAGGATTGCTTTTTGAAGCAGTTTGTAACAGAACCTACAAGGGGAAATAACCTACTTGACTTGGTTCTGGCAAGCAAGGAAACCCTTGTTAATAATTTAAAAATTACAGAGGAACTCGGCTCAAGCGACCACAAGTCAATTTTTTAATTACCTTTAGCATTGAATGGATGTATGATAGTAGGGATAATTCAGTAACGGCCCCAGATTTTCACGGGTGACTTAACCTGATTCCTTCCCCTTTCATCTCTTCCCCCTTCTCCTTTTTTTCTCCTATGGGTTTTCTTTTCTTTCCTTTCTTTTGCCTTGTATTTGTCCTTCTTTTTTTATTCTTCTTTTCCTCCCTCTGTGTTCTCGTCCAACCCATGCGGGCCGCCAGCTTCTTTGCAGTGCTCCTTTCCTAGAATTGACTGTCTCCACTACTACTACTACCACTTCCACTACTACCTCCATTATTACCCCACATTCTTGTACCCTCCCCCTGTCTGCCTCCCTATAAATACCCCTTCCACCTGTTCTGTGTGTTAGTGTGACTTTGTAAATGGTCCAAGTCGGGCCGAAACGTCGTCGTAACCTCCTCTCTTTTTATATGTGCGGGTTGTGTGTGTAAGGCATTGTTCCCACTTAGGTTGTTTTCCCATCATTATGTCCTTATCCAGTGCTCTGTGTTGGCTGCTGTGTGCTTCTAGCTGCTTCTAGAATATGCTTCTAAAATATGTTCTGGTGTTCCAGTCCTCTTTCCATATGATGTCTTTTACATATATATTCACATGTGCATGTACTGGAAGGTACTATTCGTACAGTAACATACCAGATGATGTAGTTTAGAATTTCTGTTAGAAAGACATATAGCATTATTTAGATAATACACAAGTTTATACACTGCTGAGATTAGCTTTTATACAGTAATGAATATAACATTCCATATTTTGAATGCGCATAATCATCAAGACTTTCTTTTTACTAATTTTCATTAAAGTTAACTAAGTTGATCGTGTATGCTTCTATTCGCCTCGCTATTACCGCTTGCACTTGCGCCTTCCCGGGAAAGGCACCACGATAACCCAACTTTATTTCAAATTTCGAAACTTCACAATTTTTACTAAGGACCATATGTCATCTAAAACAAATTTTCTTTAATATGACAACATTTTTACATTAATAACGAAACAAGAGGAACTAAAAACCTCACATAATATTTTTTCTCAGTAGAATACACATGTTTTTGAAAAGGATAATTCCTCTATATTTCGTCGTGAAGATTTAGTCTCAAAAATTCGTACATCAGTACCCACAATAATTTATGACAAAAGAGTATGTATGATAAAGAAAGGAGTTATTAATATTAACAAAAACAATATCTCTTGTTAATGAACAACGGAGATATACACTACTGAGGCTTGCAACACTTCTTCCTCCCACCACACTCTCTTAAACACTTCTACTACCCGCCACGCTCTCTTACAACACTTCTACCACCCGCCACACTCTCTTACAACACTTCTACCACCCGCCACACTCTCTTACAACACTTCTACCAACAGCCACGCTCTCTTACAACACTTCTACCACCCGCCACGCTCTCTTACAACACTTCTACCACCCTCAACGCTCTCTTACAATACTTCTACCACCCGCAACACTCTCTTACAACACTTCTACCACCCGCCAAACTCTCTTACAACACTTCTACCAAACGCCACACTCTCTTACAACACTTCTACCACCCGCCTCGCTCTCTTAAAACACTTCTACCACCCGCCACGCTCTCTTACAACACTTCTACCACCCGCCACACTCTCTTACAAAACTTCTACCACCCGCCACGCTCTCTTACAACACTTCTACCACCAGCCACACTCTCTTACAACACTTCTACCACCCGCCACACTCTCTTACAAAACTTCTACCACCCACAACGCTTTCTTACAACACTTCTACCACCCGCCGCACTCTTTTACAACACTTCTACCACCCGCCACGCTCTCTTACAACACTTCTACCACCCGCCACGCTCTCTTACAACACTTCTACCACCCGCCACACTCTCTTACAAAACTTCTTCCACCCACCACGCTTTCTTACAACACTTCTACCACCCACCACGCTCTCTTACAACACTTTTACCACCCGGCACGCGTTCTTACAACACTTCTACCACCCGCTACGCTCTCTTACAACACTTCTACCACCCGCCACACTCTCTTACAACACTTCTACCACCCGCTACGCTCTCTTACAACACTTCTACCACCCGCCACACTCTGTTACAACACTTCTACCACCCACCACGCTTTTTTACAACATTTCTACCACCCGCCACACTCTGTTACAACACTTCTACCACCAGCCACGATCTCTTACAACACTTTTACTACCCGCCACGCTCTCTTACAACAGTTCTACCACCCGCCACGCTCTCTTACAACACTTCTACCACCAGCCACGATCTCTTACAACACTTTTACCACCCGCCACGCTCTCTTACAACACTTCTACCACTCGCCACGCTCTTACAACACTTCTACCACACGCCACGCTCTTTACAACACTTCCCACCCTGCCGCTCTCTTACAACACTTCTACCACCCCCGCTCTCTTACAACACTTCTACCACCCGCCACGCTCTTTACAACACTTCTACCACCCGCCAGCTCTTTACAACACTTCTACCACCACCACGATCTCTTACAACACTTTCCACCCTGCAGCTCTCTTCAACACTTCTACCACCGCCACGCTCTCTAAACACTTCTACCACCCCCAGCTCTTACACCTTTTACCCTGCGCTTCTTACAACACTTCCAGCCACCTTCTTACAATTACCACCACCGCTTCTACAACATTACCACCTCCGCTTTAAACACTTCTACCACTCCACGCTTCTTACAACACTTCTACCACCCGCCGTCTCTTACAACACTTCTCCACCGTCACTCCACAAACTTTTCCACTACACGCTTCTTACAACATTTCACCACTCCACGCTCTCTTACAACACTTCTACCACCACGCTTCTTCAACACTTCTACCACCCGCCACGCTCTCTTACAACATTCTACCACCCGCCACCTCTTCAACCTTTCCACCCTCACGCTCTTACAACACTTCTACCACCCGCCACCTCTTTAACACTTCTACACCCACGCTCTCTTACAACACTTCTACCACCGCCACTCTCTTACAACACTTCTACCACCCGCCACGCTCTCTTACAACATTTCACACCCCACGCTTCTTACAACACTTCTACCACCGCCACTCTCTACACTTACCACCGCCGTCTCTTACAACACTTTACCACCCGCACGCTCTTTACAACACTTCTACCACCCGCCACACTCTCTTACAAAACTTCTACCACCCACCACGCTTTCTTACAACACTTCTACCACCCGTCACGCTCTCTTACAACACTTCTACCACCCGCCACACTCTCTTACAACACTTCTACCACCCCCCTTCCCCGCTGCTCTTACAACACTTCTACCACCCGGTACACTCTGTTACAACACTTCTACCACCCACCACGCTTTCTTACAACATTTCTACCACCCGCCACACTCTGTTACAACACTTCTACCACCCGCCACACTCTGTTACAACACTTCTACCACCAGCCACGATCTCTTACAACACTTCTACCACCCGCCACGCTCTCTTACAACACTTCTATCACCCGCCACGCTCTCTTACAACACTTCTACCACCCGCCACGCTCTCTTACAACACTTCTACCACCAGCCACGATCTCTTACAACACTTTTACCACCCGCCACGCTCTCTTACAACACTTCTACCACCCGCCACGCTCTCTTACAACAGTTATACCACCCGCCACGCTCTCTTACAACACTTCTACCACCCGCCACGCTCTCTTACAACACTTCTACCACCCGCCACGCTCTCTTACAACACTTCTACCACCCGCCACGCTCTCTTACAACACTTGTCCCACCCTGCACGCTCTCTAACAACACTTCTACCACCAGCTACGCTCTCTTACAACACTTCTACCACCCGCCACGCTCTCTTACAGCACTTCTATCACCCGCCACGCTCTCTTACAACACTTCTACCACCCGCCACGCTCTCTTACAACACTTCTACCACCCACCACGCTCTCTTACAACACTTGTCCCACCCTGCACGCTCTCTTACAACACTTCTACCACCCGCCACGCTCTCTTATAACACTTCTACCACCCGCCACGCTCTCTTACACCACTTTTACCACTAGCTACGCTCTCTTACAACACTTCTACCACTCGCTACGCTCTCTTACAGCACTTCTACCACCAACCACGCTCTCATACAACACTTCTACCATCCGTCACGCTCTCTTACAACACTTCTACCACTCTCCACGCTCTCTTACAACACTTCTAACACCCGTCACGGTCTCTTACAACACTTCTACCATCCGTCACGCTCTCTTACACCACTTTTACCACTAGCTACGCTCTCTTACAACATTTCAACCACTCGCCACGCTCTCTTACAACACTTCTACCACCTATACGCTCTCTTACAACACTTCTACCACCCGCCACGCTCTCTTACAACACTTCTACAACCCACCACGCTCTCTTACAACACTTCTACCACCCACCACGCTCTCTTACAACACTTCTACCACCAGCCACACTCTCTTACAACACTTCTACCACCAACCACGCTCTCTTACAACACTTCTACTACCCGCCACGCTCTCTTACAACACTTCTACTACCCGTCACGCTCTCTTACAACATTTCTCCCACCCGTCACGCTCTTTTACAACACTTCTACCACCCGTCACGCTCTCTTACAACACTTCTACCACGCCACGCTCTCTCACTCATGGCAGGTCAATTAAAAAAAATATTATTTACTTTTTATTGCCAAAGATCAGATTTCGACAGGAATTAAAAAAATTATTTTAATATAGACTTCGGAAATTGGGAATGAAGACATCATCAATTATTTTTAGCTATAACTTGCCATAGAAATGTCGGATTGACATGAATCTTGCACCAAATTGTAGCATTTCCTTATTTTGAGAGCAGTAATACAGAAAATCTTCATTTTTTGTTTTGGTCTCCTACACCTTTCACCAACAATGATATATATATACCATGAGGGGCATATTTCTCTCAGCGTATATATGCTGAGAGTTTACTATGATTTTTATTTTTGATAAGAAAGTACTGTTGTCTGGTGGTGAGAAAGTTACCGAGCAACATTAATGACACTGGTGTACTCGAACATGTTTGGCTCGATATACTAGAAGCAACTGGCGAGATTCAGGCCAGTTGCCAAGGGGGAAATGAGGGTTGACTTCCTCCTGGTAAACTCTGTTACATTTATTGTTAACAATCTTCTTCTTTCTACTTCATCTCCTTCTTCCTTCCTCTTGCCTCGTCTCCTTCTGAGTCTTTTTCTGAGTCTCCTTCTGAGTCTCCTTCTGAGTCTCCTTCTTTGACCCTCCACTCACTCTCATCTCCTTCCATTCCCCGCATCATCCCATCGATTATCTTCTCCTTTTTCCTCCCACCGTTCTCCTCTCTTCCTCCTCCTTCTCATTAACTTTGCATCTCCTCTTGTCTCTTTTTCCTCCTTCCTACCACCTCCTCCTCTCATCATCCTCCCTCCCACCATCCTCCTGGTCTCCTCACTGCAGAAACTCTCCTCAGAACGAAGCATCAGCAACTCAGCCATTAACGTCCACTTTGCTGCAACACCCGTGATTGACGCAATCAATCACGGAGAACGACCTCACCTGATTTCCCTCGGGAAAGCGCTGACGTTTACAGTCAGCCTGGCTGGTCACACTCACCCTGAGAGCCTGTCCACAATCAGCATGCCTGCCTGGCCTCACTTTGCAGGCCTGCCTGGCCAATACATTGCATGCCTGTCTGGCCATACACAGGATGCCTGCCTAGTCACACTTACCCTGCCTGCTTAGGTAAAACTTGCGATTTTGGCTTAAATAGCAACGCTCACCTTGCCATATAAGACAAGTGAAAATTTGTGTATGCAATACTTTCGCCAAAATCATTCTGAACATAACGAAAAAAATATATTTCATTGTGTTTGTTTATTATTAAATTAATGTTAACGTTTCTAAAATATATTTAGTTGGTTAGGCTAAATTAAATTGTGCTTGTTGTAATAAGGTTAGGTAGGTTTTCAAAGTTTCTCTTGGTAAAAATTATAAATTTTACATTAACATAAATGAAAAAATATACCTTTAAACGTATAAGAGAAAATTTTAGAAAGGACATAATTTTAGATGAGTTCTTGCTAATTGACAGTTTTACCTAATCGGCACGACATATATATATATATATATATATATATATATATATATATATATATATATATATATATATATATATATATATATATATATATATATATATATATATAAATATATATATATATATATATATATATATATATATATATATATATATATATATATATATATATATATATATATATATATATATATATATATATATATATATATATATAATATATATTATGTCGTGCCGATTAGGTAAAACTGGTCAATTAGCAAGAACTCATCTAAAATTAAGTCCTTTCTAAAATTTTCTCTTATACGTTGAAAGATATATTTTTTTTCCTTTATGTTAATGTAAGAATTTATAATTTTGTACCAAGAGAAACTTTGAAAACCTACCTAACCTTATTATAACAAGCGCAATTTAATTTAGCCTAACCCAACTAAATATATTTTAGATACGTTAACATTAATTTATTAATAAACAACACAATGAAATATATTTGTTTCGTAATGTTCAAAATGATTTTGGCGAAATTATTGCAGACACAAATTTTCACTTGTCTTATATGGCAAGGTGAGCATTGCTATTTAAGCCAAAATCGCAAGTTTTACCTAAGCAGGCAGGGTAAGTGTGACTAGGCAGGCATCCTGTGTATGGCCAGACAGGCATGCAATGTATTGGCCAGGCAGGCCTGCAAAGTGAGGCCAGGCAGGCATGCTGATTGTGGACAGGCTCTCAGGGTGAGTGTGACCAGCCAGGCTGACTGAGAGGAATTGACAAGGTGGACAGAGACAGAATGTTCCAGAGATGGGACACAACGGCAAGGGGACACAGTTGGAAGTTGAAGACTCAGATGAATCACAGGGATGTTAGGAAGTATTTCTTCAGTCACAGAGTGGTCAGGAAGTGGAATAGTTTGGGAAGCGATGTAGTGGAGGCAGGATCCATTCATAGCTTTAAGAAGAGATATGATAAAGCTCATGGTGCGGGGAGAGTGACCCAATGGAGGCCAGTGAAAGGGCGGGGCCAGGAGCTATGACTCGACACCTGCAACCACAACTAGGTGAGTACAACTAGGTGAGTACAGACACACACACCACACACACACACATAACACACACACACACAACACACACACACACACACACACACACACACACACACACTATATATATATATATATATATATATATATATATATATATATATATATATATATATATATATATATATATATATATATATTGTGTGTGTGTGTGTGTGTGTGTGTGTGTGTGTGTGTACGTGTGTGTGTGTATGTGTGTGTGTGTGTGTATGTATACACGTATACACGCTCTCTGCCAATCCTTAGGTCATGTACTTATTAAACAAAGATACCAACCACTCCAACACAATATTTCCAATTGCTTTTAAAATTTCTGTCATGATCTACGTAATGCCTCATGCACCTCACCCACACTCACATCCTGCTCTTCCTCACTCCTAAAACATGTTATACCTCCCTGACCAGTGCATAAAATTACCGCCTCCCTTTCTTCATCGACATTTAAAAGTTACTCAAAATATTCCCGCCATCTACCCAATACCTCCAGGTGTGAGCAGGGTAATATTTTGTGATGAGATTCAGGAAAACCGGTTATTTTAGATTTAGCCGGACTTGAGTCCTGGAAATGGAGGAAAAGGAGGGGTCTGGGATAGTGACAGTTTGGAGGAACTACTCTAAACTGTCGTATCTGAGCGCCTCTGCAAAGACCTTTTTTGGGATTTTCTTTCTTTTTGGGTCACCCTGCCTCGGTGGGAGACGGCAGACTTGTTGATATATATAATATATATATATATATATATATATATATATATATATATATATATATATATATATATATATATATATATATATATATATATATATATACATCTTTGATATGCACTAGCCATGAAGTCAAACTGAAACATTACTTACCTTTAGTATCTCATACTGCTGCATGGAACAGGAGCTGCCTGAGACCTTGTTGTCTTGGTTCTCTTCCTCGTCCACCTCCAGGTTGGTTGACCCTTCTTCATCGTCGTCTTCCTCGTCTTTCTCTTCTTCTACTGGCGGCCGCGTCGTTAATACAGCGCCTCCACCCTGCAGATATGGAATGCATTTTCCTCCGCGTTTACAGTCATGGTAAAAAAAAATAATCTGTATGACAATCTCGATTGCATTTAACCCTAAATAATGGAAAAATAGCAAGACGTTATTTCTCTCCATCGTGAACTAATATTAAATGTTAAGGCTTTAATAAAATGTCCTCTAATTTAAATAATATTTGAGTGTTTGTTTTGAATTGTTTCAGTCAACACATTGTTACTTGTTTATATGTCTGTAAACAGTCACTAGAAAGACTTAGTTTACGGGAGGGATTGTGTATCGCACTAACAAATGCTTTTACTGTAAGTGACTTCACAAGGAAAACACTAGGTCCTACTTGAGTGAGGTCGTCACGAATGAGTGTGTTGAGCTGCTTAATGGCTGGGTCGTCATCCTCGAGTGCTGGGGCTGGCGTGGCGGGGGTGGGAGTGTTGTCCCAAGTGATAGGCATCAAACCTGATGGAAAACCAAGGATAAAATCATTTTGAGAGAGAGGAAAAGCCAACACAGTAATGCTAAAATACGCTATAAGTCCTTACACAACCTTCAAGAGGAATAACAACTGGAAACGGACAGGAATCTCAACAAGCTAAACCATTCTCTGGCAGCAGATGTCCGACACATCACAAATAACTATTGAATGTTATAATTCCGCGGTTTTACAGCAACCTCATGTCACAAGGCTCAAGGAAACAATCTGCAGTAACTGATTATTATTTTAACATTCATTTATTTAATACAAAGCTATTTAGAACAACTATTTATGGTATAGCAATTTAATAAGAGGTCTCGTAACCATTAAATAAATAACCCGCAGACAGGGGACTGAACCTTATGACAACTTTTCGGTCCGACTTTAATCATTTACTAGTGTGACTACTTAAAGGATCAAGTCGGACCGAAACGTCGTCATAAGTCTCAGTCTCCTATGTGTGGGTTATTTTTGTTTTGTTTCAAGCACGGTATTGTGCCTTATTGTTCTTTACCCATTAAATAATACATTTCTATTGTGCAATTAATCACACACACACACAAACACACACACACGAGGAGAGGTTAAGGGAAATCGACCTGACGACACTGGAGGACAGGAGAGATAGGGGGACATGATAACGACATATAAGATACTGAGAGGAATTGACAAGGTGGACAAAGACAGAATGTTCCAGAGATGGGACACAGCAACAACAAGGGGACACAGTTGGAAGTTGAAGACTCAGATAAATCACAGAGATGTTAGGAAGTACTTCTTCAGTCACAGAGTGATCGGGAAGTGGAATAGTTTGGGAAGCGATGTAGTGGAGGCAGGTTCCATACATAGCTTTAAGAAGAGGTATGATAAAGCTCATGGCGCAGGGAGAGTGACCCGGTAGCGGCCAGTGAAGAGGCGGGGCCAGTAGCTGTGACTCGACCCCTGCAACCACAACTAGGTGAGTACAACTAGGTGAGTACACACACACACACACACACAAACACACACACACACACACACACACACACACACACACACAAATACGCTACCATATCCTGTTAAAAAAGAACTGTGCCTATTTTGTAGTGTAGGAAGTAAGCTGTGTCCCAAAAAATAGAATGAAATTATTAATATGGAACTTTTTCTAAGATAAAAATAACGTATTTAATATGTTAATCAGAAATGAAAAGCACCACAGTAGTGCAGTGGGGCGATGATTGTACGTGGTGTGAGCGTAGCTCTGCTTGTACACCTGCAGACACAAACAATGCCAGTAGATGGGTCAATAGGGAACCTAAATAAGGAAAATGCAACTTCAAAAAATTCAATAATAAAAATTCCACAGCCTCCTTACAGCAAGTGCAGAAGACATTAGGTTAACAAACTGAGATAATGTAAAAGAGAGAAGTGACTGATCAGGATTTCTCTTTCAATATTGACAATACTGATAAACAAATTAAAAGTGTAGTAGAACACAAAATGAAATTAGAAGACAGTTATACAGGAATATCTAAACATAAGACAGCAATAGAACAGCAGGAATGCAAACGGAACAACAAGCTTTCGACCGAAAGAGTCCAACAGACAGTCCGTGAAGGAAAGTAAGTGTCATTAGAGAAGGAACGTCTCGAAGAATAGAAATCTAGAACTGAAGATAATTTTGCAAAACTCACCAGAGAAAAGACAAATGTTGAGCAACAGCTGACATTAGCTAAAGAATTCACTGCAAGAGCCTATATTAGTCATGAAATAAAAAATAAGAAGGGATAAAACACTTATTATTTTTGGCAGCGCTGAAAAGGAAATAAACATTAGAATAAAAAGAATCAAAAAGGAAGAACAACACCTAAACGAAATGCAATCTGCATTGTGGATCTCAACCTTCAAAAACCTATTGTGACACATGCTGTAGGCGTACTAGAAAATATATGAAAAACAAGCAAAGGCCACTGAAAATAACGTTCACTCAGAATTAAAGGAATATATGGATATACAGATAATACAAGATCTTTCAAAGGATGATACGGTGAAAATAAAGATTTCACAAACACTGCTAAGAGGTTCCATGAGGAAAGAAGTGAGAAAGAAAAGAAGTTTTTATAGAGTAAGAGGGTCAAAAAAATCCATAAAATGTTTAACAAAGAAACGACCACAGGATAGATGGAAAGCATTTCTGAATATTTTATACACTAATATAGATAGAGTAGTCTAAAAAAAATAGAAATTAGGGATATTATAAGTGAAAAGAAGCCTGATTCAGTTTTATCTAACTGAAACCAAACTGGAGAAGAATATTTTAAGCGAGTGTAAAACATAAGGCTGTAATTGTTTTACATGATGGGAAGATTGTGGTGTCTCTTTTTTGTCTCATAAACACGCAACATATCAGGTACGTCTTCCTACTTCTACTTAAACTTAGGTCACATTACACATGCATGTACAAGCATATATATATATATATATATATATATATATATATATATATATATATATATATATATATATATATATATATATATATATACATATATACATTCCACTGGGTTTTCTTCTATTTCCTTACTTGTTCTTGTTCTTGTTTATTTCCTCTTATCTCCATGGAGAAGTGGAACAGAATTCTTCCTCCGTAAGCCATGCGTGTTGTAGGAGGCAACTAACATGCCGGGAGCAAGGGCTAGTAACCCCTCCTCCTGTATACATTATAAAGTTAAAAGAGAAAATTTTGTTTTTCTTTTTTGGGCCACCCTGCTTCCGAGGGATGCGGCCGGTTTGTTGAAAGAATATATATATATATATATATAT
>WNWK01011881.1:2500-62307 GCA_009830355.1 Cherax destructor | reverse complement strand
CCTACAGACTAGAACCTATGCCAGCAGCATGCGCCTACCCATCATGGATGATGCGCACCTTCTACAAGATGTCTGAGAACTATGCTTTTTCTATGGTGAGCCTGCAGGCCCTGAGCTGTGAAGTAGCAGCAGAGCACCTCACAGAAAAGATATCTGCTTTCAAACAAGTGTTAGTGCGAGTGTTTGGAATAGACAGAGCGGAGCCACAGTTGGCTATGCCTCGGGGATGGCAAAGCGACCTAGGAAAATACCTAAAGAGGGAATTCCAGAGGTAGTGCTGAGCCAGGACGAGCTCCCTAAGATATGCTCCATAGAAAATCTAACAGCAGAATGGGTTTCATGTGGAAACCCACGGCCCAGACTGTAGAAGAAAATGCAGAAGAATTAGAAACTCTTCTTGAAGCTGCACAACAACGTAACTGGAGCTCGCCGATCTACAGTGCTGGTATGATAGTGAGGAACAGTGAAGTGTCTTCTTCCATCCCTCCTGGCCACCTCGCCATGGCAGGTCCCTTCCCCCTTATATCCCTAGGATGGCAACATTGCAAGAAGTTGCAGAGGAGGAACCGATCCCGCCCCTCGACTGGGCAGGAGATGTGGGGCACCTAAGCCACCCCTACCGGGGTGCCCAGGTGGCCCACACACCAAAAAGCAACAACAGTGCAAGTGGTTGCTAGGGTAGGGCCGGCCCAGGGCTCTCCAACCAAGCAGGAAGTACCTGTAGGTAGAGAGGCCCCGGCAAGGATGGAGGCTTTCTATGCAGCAGTAGGGTTACCTAACCCCGCATCGGCAGGCAAAAGGGGAAAAGGACAAAAAGGAAAAAACCCTGGAATACCACCCCCAGTGACTCCCCACAGGGATGCCTGTGGGAAGACAGTTTAAAATTTCTAGTGACGGAAATAACTGACCTGAAAAACCAAGTGAATAGGACACAACCTAACCTAGCCCTGCAGAAGGGAGGAGGTACCTCTGGAAATAATGGTACCCCCCAGCAGGATTTTCAGGGCCCCCAGCCCGGCAGAGGTTGGACACGGGCAGGTGCCAGTGAAGAGGCAGGGAAAGGGGAAGACAGCAGTTCAACACCCAGACCAGAATGTCCCTTTAGGGAGGTTGCAGCTGTACCCAGCATCCCCCTCAGGCCCCAGGGCCCTCCCTGAATCAGCAGTGGTTGACGCAGAACCCACAGTTCCCTCTACAGGCCCAGGGGGACACCGGCCTTACCACAAAGGGGGCCCTCCACAGGCAAGCAGAGGAAGAGGGGCCTGAACCAGGAAAACCAGGGACTGGACCCAAGCAAATCAGGCCCCTGAACCCAACAGGCAGCCAGGGCCACCAGTACCTAGACTGGAATCGCCTCACGCCGAGAACCAGCAAAGACTCCCAGGGTTCAGCAACAACCAGAGAACCAATACGGTCAGTATGGACAGACTTGGTGTTAAGGTATATCCTTGCTCAACATTTTATATTGTGTATATTTTTATCATAATGGTATAATGGAGATATTTCCATTATTAGCTAAAATGAAAATGTCTTACTTTATACTATTATTTGATTTAGCTATGTGTTAAGTAGGATGTTACCTTATAATTTTATATGTTAGTCCTTTTTACTGTGCTGTTCATGTAGTGGGAGACCACTAGTGTTACTACCGGTCACTTGTTTAGGGGCCGGTCTCCTCCATAGTCACTTGACCTACATGACGTCGTTTCACACAAAATTGACGATCGTCAGTAGGATGAGTAGGTTCACACACCCTCTCCTGGTTAGGAGATAGGTTGCTGATCTCTCTCCCAACAAGTCGATTCTCACTCTTAGTAGTCTTATGGTTTCTTCAAGTTATCCTACTCTTAAAAAGCTGTTAGTCTGAGTAGGTTCACGCACCCTCTACTGTCAAGGTAGATTTTCTCTGAGTTTAGAATTCAACTTTATAGGCTTGAAGTACTGTATGAGCCCATGAGTCAGATGTTACATATATTGTAAAAGATAATTATTAGATCATTTGATTGGATTATATGAATTATCATAATAAATACAACAATTTTACCTTTTGGGTCATTCTCCTTTTCAATACTTTTATTTAAAAATCTTTTACGATGGGGCAAAACAGGCCCATAGATGAGGCCCTGATCGTAACAAATGGGGGCCTCTGTCTGGGAGGTTTGATCCAAGGTAAAGGAGATATGATCTAAGAGTTCTCTTAAGCAATATAATCATTCTTGTTATGAACTTATTTTCATAATGTCAGGATCATCTGAGGCTCAAGTGTACTTTTCATGCAGTCGCTCTGAACCATCAGATAGGGAGCTAGGTCTCAACTTTATATTTGACAGTCTGTACAGAGAAGTTCTAGAATGGGAAGTTGCTAACTTGTGTTTGTCTCCCAGCAAGGATGGCTATTGATGTTTGGCTCTCCTTACCACTCACCCAGAAGATAAGCAGCCACAGGGTATAAGAACTATGTCTCTTCCCCTTTTGCTTTTGGTATTGGCGACACCATTATTGGGCAGAGTGAAAGGAGTGATTTTGGTGAGTTCTTGGTTGCGCCTCCCTTTACAGTTGGAGCTCTGGTGATTGATTTGTCTCCTCTCTGTTGTTGGACATTCCTCTCAGTATCTGAACCCAGGTTCCTGAGTATCCACCTGACGGAAGTTGCATGGTTGGTGCTGTTGTTTTCGCCCTTAGTTTTGGGACTAAGAACCTTTCAGTCATTTTGTGAGTCACTGCTGTCCTAGGACAAAGCATATCATTCTAGTTGGTACCGTGTATTAAAAGGAAACAATTAGTTATGACATTTTGGAACAGAACCTACTCTCTGGTTCCTTAATGTTCGCTGCAGATTAATGTGGACTTCATTAATCTGTTCTGCAGCCTTGCTGTTGGCATTGTTGGTTCAGCTACTGTTCTGCTGTTTGCTGGTGCCTCTGTGCGATTTCTGCATATATAAATCTTTGTAGTACTATTGTTTTTATTGTCTGCCTTGCAGACATTCAAGCTTTATGGAAACAGTGTGTGGTATGAGATTATCACCTCTGGTCCTCCAGAACGAGTGTTCAGTGGAGGTGAGGAAGAACCTGTAAAGGCTACTCTTGGAGAGAGGTCAGGGTGACACACTACAGTCACGGGTGACACCACACAGAATTCTTCAAAGGAATTTGCCTCAGGAAGTAGTAAAGGATGTCTAACTACTGTCACTTAAAGAGACATTAACAAGTGCTCTTGACAGGATGTTTAAGCCGTGAAAGTCACTGTTTGAGTCTGACTTGTCAAAGGAACTTATGGCAAGCGACATGTGCTTTCTCCTATTGTTTTCCTCGTGTGAAGCCACCGATTGTCTTCCTGTCTGTTATTGTCTGAGTCGTTGCTTCAGCAACTTGTGTTGTCTCAGTTATGAGGACGCTTAGAGAAGCGGCTCGTCAGAACCTTAAGACATGCTTTGAAAACGACGGTTTTCTTGCCACATTGTCTCGTGCTGCTGCATTTCTTCTGAGTATCTCGCTTGGAACTCTTTCGTCGCCTCGAAGAAGTCATTTTGGAGGTATTCATGTCCAGCAGACTGACATGAACGTAGAAACGCGATCGACACTTCAGGAAGAGCTAGATGCTCTTTGTATTTACTTCAAGACGTCGTTGTTCGTGATGCCTGAGTATAGGTTTCACTTCCAGTATTAGTATTTCCTGTATGCTTCCTGACATACTAGTCTCTATGCTACAAGCTAGTCCCTGAGTAGAAGTTGGTATACTTCTGACACACTAGCCTCTATAGTACACTCTAGTCCCTGAGCAGGAACCTGCCTATGCCTCCTGACATACTAGCCTCTATGCTACAAGCTAGTCCCTGAGCAGAAGTTGGTACACTTCTGACACACTAGCCTCTATAGTACAAGTTAGTCCCTGAGCAGGAGTCAGCTTATACTTCTGACACACTATCCTCTATATTACAAACTGGTCCTTGAGCAAAAGTTGGTATACTTTTGACACACTAGACCCTGTTTAATAAGCTAGTCCCTGAGCAGAAGTCTGCATCCGTCTGACATACTAGCCTGACAAACTAGTCCCTGAGCAGACGTCTGCGTATGTTTCCACTAAACTGGTGAGTATTGGAGCAGAACTTGATTGACGGTTCTGCCTTGTAAGTCTGGTGCAGATGACACTGGTGGAGCAGTGTCAGGAGTATAGGTCAGCACACTTCTGACATACTATACCAGATTGGTATATTGGTGAGTGTCTCTGAGCAGAAAATGGCTGTATGCTGCATGTGCATAAAAGGTTTCAGAATATTGAGGATATGAAGGTGAGGTGCGTATGTGTGAAGGCAACGCTGCCCCCACCTGGGTTCATCTTCTATTAGTGTTTCGTCATCACCCTCGTCTGTGTTCATCACTGTGATGGCGCTGTGTTCTTGGTTGCCACGTACACCACTGTTTAACAGTATCTGGCCCACAGTTTGTGGCCCGTTTGTATAAAAGGCTCAGGCAGTTGATGGTTAGTCAACTGTTCAAATCACCCTGGCTGATTCTCTTCGACTTCAGTTTTCACCGAGATAGCGTTTTGATTGAACATGTGTTAATTATATGTTCATGGTGTATCCTATTGTGTCAAGCTGACTCTCTGCCGACTTCAGTCTTCACTGCTAAAGTATTTTGACTGTGAATGTTATGTATGTTCATTGTGTTTCTACTGTGCCAACTTTTAGTGTTCAGCAAGCGGTTGCTAGTTAGAAAATTATTACTGAAAAGAACTGCATGAGGTAATGTTTGAGGTTTCGCCGCCTCTTGACTTCTTTTCCAGTCTCGGAGCAGTGTGGTGAGCTCCCGCACCGGACCCCTCACTTCTTCAGTGCTCTACAGGAAAGTGCTGGTATTGACTGGGTGACATTATTCGTCTATGATGCTAGCAAGACTCTCAGCAATGGTAATCCTGAGACTCACGCTCGAGGCTTCTGCCATTTCTGCACTGTGAGTTGAACAATATGCAGTGGATGGTGGTACGTTGTCAGTGTTTCAATGTTCTACCATTGTTCAAAACTTACCATGATGTTGAGGCTTACTGTCTGTGCCAGTCACCAAGCTTGACCAGGTTGGAGATGATGCGTCCTTGGCTATATCTGTCAAGGCAGTATCTTTGTCTAATGTAGGTTAATATAGGACTCCATGTTTGTGATGAAAAGTTGATGTGTTTGGCAGTTATTAAATGCCTGTACTAGTTACAGAAGGAATCCGCTCCTTCTTGTAGAGCTGCTGGAGGTCCAGTCTTCGCTCACAGATTCTGGTTATTTTTCTTCCACTGGTATATAGTCAGGTTCTGGTGTTACAAGTGCACCTCCCTCGTAGTGTTGTGTGCTCTGACTGTAAACGTTTCCTCATGGTCGAGGTCCAGGAGCTTGTCTGTTGACTGCTCTTGTGTGGTCTTTAAGTTTGTACTTGACTTTATTGAAGGAGGAGTTGACGTCCATCCGACCTGAGCGGTCGAGTGCCCCCCCCCCTTTTTACTTATACTTTAATATTTAAAGATTTTTGCCTAGCTGAAGTACTTGTCTGTTAAAATAAGAGATTCACCAAGTATGTGGTAAAGATAATGTAAAAGTTGATGCATTATCTCGTCCCTAAGTACTGGTCAATGAATGTTTTGACTTATGTTGTGTATTAATTTGAATTTTTTGTCTTCTACAGCCACATGATTGTTGTGTAACTTCAGGAGAATCCTGAAGGATGATATGTTTGAAACGGACGCTAAGAATTTTCCGCTATAGCTGTCACTCTTGCTGCCTTCCGCTGACAACTTCTGCTACAAAGCGCCACCTGAGATCACTGTTGTGGATTAACCTTACAGGAAGGAAGCTTAAAGTTACTCTGCTTCTTCACTTCCGTGTATGGCGACGCATGAGGATTTGGCTTTGTTGGAAAGAGAAATTAACATTTATAATAAGTGTCAAATGGAAGACTTTTAGTTTATTTTCATTAAGGTTTCATACACCCTTTTTGGTGCGACCTGTGGTTGTGAGGGGAGGTGTTATGGGTATACCCTTGCCCAACATTTTATATTGTGTATATTTTTATCATAATGGTATATTGGAGATATTTCCTTATTAGCTAAAATGAAAATGTCTTACTTTATACTATGTGTTAGGTAGGATGTTACCTTATAATTTTATATGCTAGTCCTTTTTACTGTGCTGCTCATGTAGTGGGAGACCACTAGTGTTACTACCGGTCACTTTTTTAGGGGCCGGTCTCCTCCCTCAGTCACGTGACCTACATGACGTCGTTTCACCCAAAATTGACGATCGTCAGTAGGTTCACACACACTCTCCTGGTTAGGAGTAGGTTCACACACCCTCTTCTGCTTAGGAGTAGGTTCACGATCTCTCTCCCAACAAGTCGATTCTCACTCTTAGTAGTCTTTTGGTTTCTTCTAAGTTATCCTACTCTTAAAAAACTGTTAGTCCGAGTAGGTTCACGCACCCTCTACTGTCAAGGAGTAGATTTTCTCTGAGTTTCAGAATTCAACCTTATAGGCTTGAAGTACTGTACGAGCCTATGAGTCAGATGTTACATATATTGTAAAAGAGAATTATTAGATCATTTGATTGGATTATTTGAATTATCATATAATAAATACAACGAATTTTACCTTTTGGGTCATTCTCCCCTTTTCAATACCTTTATTTAAAATCTTGTTACGATGGGGCAAAACAGGCCCATAGATGAGGCCCTGATCGTAACACTTGGTAATTTCTGAGATTCCACTCTCTGAGGCAGAGAGAAGTGTATTAGGTAAGGGCTTGTCGTTTGTGCCCGGGCCCCCGAGCAGGAAGGAAGCACAAGCTAACCTGAAGGAGGCCTTGGAGGCAGTGGAGGTAATGGTAAAACTCAGGATGGAGGCAGCAGAGGAGAGGATGATGTGGAATCAGCCACAGAAACCAATCCGACCACCACCGTCCACTATTGAGTCATACCTCATGCCAGACAGAGTGCAGATGCCCCCAGCAAAGCAGAGACCAGCCTTAAGCAGAAAAATCAGAGGGCTGGTGGAAGCGGCTGTGGCGGCGCCCTTCCGCCTCAGAGAAAATCTTTCTTGAAATGAAATGATAGCAATCCCTCCATTGTGGCAAAGTGGATAAAAGTCCCTCAGTAGTGCTAATGTCGGCTGAAAACTATAGGAAAGCAGCATTAAAACACCTGAGCGATACAGCTACCTATTATCCAGTTCCAGATCCAGCGCAAGCCTTAATGAAAGTACAGAGAAGAGACAAGGAACTAATTCTAGATCTTTTCAGAAATGGTGGAGAAAAAGGAACCATGACTGTCGCCTTGAGAGACACGTTCTTGAAGCACAGGAGCAAGGTACCACCGATTTATTTTCTACCTAAAACCCATAAGGATCTAGACCAGACAACAGGTACGTGGAAAACGAGACCAGTAGTCTCGGGGTGCGCAGCCCCCACTAGACCAGTAGATAAGTTCCTTACAGCCTTACTCATGCCCCTGTGGGACTTGCTCCCACACAGGATAATAGATACTACACATTTCCTGCATAAAGTTGAAGACCTGAGGAGGGACCTAGGGCCCCTCTCGGAGGACCATGTCCTTGTATCTTTCGATATTGAATCTCTATACCCCTCTATTCCCAAGGAAGAAGCAGCAGCAAGAGTCAGCAGCTTCAATGCAGAAAAGTTGGACAGGATTAGACATGTGCTATGGAGCAGGGGGATACGTAAACCTCCAGCTCCAGGAATGGTTAAGCAAGCCATCCAGCATGTCATGGATGATACCCTGTTAGAGTTTGACAGCAAAGTCTACAGGCAGAAAACAGGCACTGCAATTGTAGCTTCAGTGAGCATAGTGATTGCAGAACTATTTGTGGACTGACCACCTCATTCTCCTCCTGTTCTTCACGATTCTCCTTTGTATGGACTGATGAAGCCACTGTGTGGCGAAACGTTTCCTCAATAAAGATACCCAAGTGTTGCATATGTGTCTAATTTACCAACTCGTCGGTTCTCTGAACCATTCATTTACATCCTGTCTGACACTGCAACATCTTGGTATCTTAATACAGGGATTTCTTCGCTTGCCTATTCCTTGGGCACGACCTACTTCCACATTGGACAAATGTGACACCTCCTACAACTGCTGCACCTCTCCTGTCTACAGTATATAAGCTTCCTCTACACTCATATGTTGTATTCTATTCAAGACTGATGGACTGACAACATCGACTCAAGGTTGAGGGACTGACCACCTCATTCTCCTCCTGTTCTTCACGATTCTCCTTTGTATGGACTGATGAAGCCACTGTGTGGCGAAACGTTTCCTCAATAAAGATACCCAAGTGTTGCATATGTGTCTAATTTACCAGGTGCCCTTGGTAGCCTGGAAGAAATATGACTCCATCAGGGACCAGCTAGTAAGAGCAAGGTTCCCCAGATCGCCAATACACAGGAGGTAAGGAACAGGTTGTTTCATGTTCCTCCTGTAGAAGGTAGCCCTGACTAGGCAGGGTAGGCCCAAGGGCCTCCCTGAGGACTGCTCCCCCGCGATCCTAGAGGCGCCCTGTGAAGCATGTAAATGTGACACAACGAAACCTAACTTAACCTAACCTAACCAACCTAACCTTACCTAACCTAACCTAACCTAACCTAAAACATACTTAACCATGTACTAGCCTCGTGTCAGGACCTGGGGTTGATAATCTCTACTAATAAAACAAAGACACTTAATAGGCGTCGTTCTCGACTGAGAGGCACAGTTCCCCAGATCCAGTTGCATGATGGGTCTCTTCTAGAATATGTAAGCAGATACAGGTATCGAGGCTTTGAGGTCCCACTACTTAAACCTGTTGTAACGAGACTGTCGTCAATACAAAGAAAGGCTGAGAGCACTTAGAGTTGTGGCAGGGTTTCACCCCAGGTATGGTGCTAATGTTAAAATTGTGAAAATGATGTATCTTGCTTATATTAGATCATTGGTTGATTATGCTGCGCCACTACTTGCTCTTGTGTCTGACTGGAAGCTTGGAGGGCTGGAAAAACTGCAGAACGAAGCAATGAGGAACATTTTTGGATGCCCTCATACTGCCAAAATTTTAAATATGCAGAAAGAACTTAATATTCCAAGCATCAGAGATCGTATTACTAAAAGAAATATCCTAATTGGGGTTAATATGCTCAGGCAAGCCCATTCAAACCCCTGCACAGAAGCCCTCCAAACTTTCCTTAGCACTGGTGAACATCCCTCCAGATGGACCGAAAAAAAACTGGAACCGACTTCCGCATGAATCAGATACATGATCTGTGGCAAATAAGGCAACAGGGGCACTGCTTTGCTGCATGGAATATTACCCCATTCCAAACTACCATCCCTCCATTTCCCCCCAAACTACTTCTTAAATCACAACCAAAGCTTCGCCTTGAAGCCAAACATGATGCCTTAAGCTGTATTGATAATTTAGCCAAACAGCACACTCTCTACAAATTATTTACGTTGATGGTTCTGTTCACCAATCCACTGGTGCAGCTGGTAGTGCTGCTGTTGTCATACAGAGTGATGGCTCACTTAAAGAAATTGGAGCACACATCAATAACTGGGCCTCTACCCTTCAGACAGAACTGTTTGCCATACTCCTTGCACTCAAATGCGTCCATGTATCTAAGGTTGACTCTCTAATTGTAACTGATTCTCTGTCATCCATAAATGCTCTCAACTCATCAAGTATAACTTGTAGCATGCTTGTGTCAGAAGCCAGACACAGGTATGGTAGGATTGTGGATAGTAGAGCGAAAGTACACATGCTGTGGATTCCATCTCACATTGGTCTTCAGATGCATGATAGAACTGATAAACTGGCTAAGTTTTATGCTTTCAAAGAGGGGGTAGATTACAATCTTGGCTTGTCAGTTAGCAGTTTGAGAACAATAATACGAAAAGAACTTCAAGTGAATTTTATTGACTTAAGACTCAGGGAGACTGACACCAGTCAGTCCATCTATCATCATTCTATCATGCAGGAGGAGCCACATGTCTATGGTGCATCCAACAAAATAAGCAGACTCTTGGATGTCACTACCGCCCGCCTCCAGCTGGGTTACAAGTATCTTTGGCAGGTTAAATCACCACCACCAGATGTAGACCAAACAAAATGTAAATTTTGCCAGTTGGATTATTGTCACACCCTGCATCATTATGTACTGGAGTGCGATAAAATTAATGAATTCAGAGACAACTCACTCAGAAATGTTCAAGATATGTCAAAGTATTTTATCCACAGTGGTATATTACAGACCATTCTTGAAAAATACACTGACTTTGCTCCCTGTAAATAAAGCATTGCCAAGTGTGTGTGTGTGTGTGTTTATGTATGTGTATTAGTTACCATTTTGTCCTGGGCACATGTCGATTGAAAACTGGGCCTGTTGTATGTGCGTGTGTGTGTACTCACCTAATTGTACTCACCTAATTGTGGTTGCAGGGGTCGAGACTCAGCTCCTGGCCCCGCCTCTGCACTGTCCGCTACTGGGTCTCTGCTCTCCCTGCTCCATGAGCTTTATCATACCTTGTCTTAAAGCTATGTAAGGTTCCCGCCTCCACTATATCGTTCGCTAAACTATTCCACTCCCTAACTACTCTATGGCTGAAGAATTGCTTCCTAACATCCCTCTGACTCATCTGAGTCTTCAGCTTCCAGTTGTGTCCCCTTGTTTCTGTGTTTCCTCTCTGGAACATCCAGTCACTATCTACCTTGTCAATTCCCCGCAGTATTTTGTATGTCGTTATCATGTCTCCTTGTCACGATATCTTGTATATATTTCATCTCTTTGATAATACGACCTTGCTAGTATCTTCGTTATTAGCTAAATCGAAGCTACTGGATCTTGGTATTATTATCCTATTCATCCTTCATCATAACTCAGTATTATTTTACCTCTACGGTATATATTATATATATCTGGCTGAGTGTTATAGGTTAAGCATGTAACTACCAGTTCACAGTTCACTCATGTTTGGTCGTGACGTCACGTGTTGGCGCCAAATAGTTATATCACTTGATCCGACGTGACTTGTGGTGCACTAGGATTTGTTTAGGTAGAGTCTCACTTGACTTAGCAGAGAGAGAGCACCTATTCTCTGTTACTGTTGCCATTCTCACGCCATTATCTAGCCTGGACTTGGGAATACGCAGCCACTTGATCATTGGATTTTGATTGTGTTTACTGTGTAAGCCAGAACTGTTCTACTGAGTGATACCCCAGTGAATTATTGTTGAAAATACGGCCTGTCAGAAACCATATTTGTTTATCGTGCATTGTAATATTTTCTTATTGTACTTCATTAATACTGAAGATTCAGTGTTTAAGAATGAGTTAACTTCCTTTAGAAACTTAAAGGAACCTTAAACAGTGTATATATATTTATAACATAATTATCAAACAAAAGCTAATTCTAGTTTAATTAAATTAAATCGATTTTTGTTTGAAGTTTCCATTTCCTATTTTATACAATACAAGGAAGGAATATTGATCTATATTACGAGTTAAAAAACACTCTATACTTTGCCCACTCGTAATAAATGGGGGCCTGCTCCTAAGAGCTACAGTAAATTAAAATTTGCTATAAATTAAGCAAAATGGAAGTTCTCACATCATTATTCGAAGATATTACAGTGCACAGATTGGCAACTTTGAAATTACAAACGTGCTGGCAAGTAGCCAGAGTCCTGGGTGTACCATATAATAGACATTATACGGCAAACACACTGCGCTCCATAATACAGAACTTGTTGTTTCCCGATGTCCATGATGAACCCTTAGTTGAATCAGAGGATACGAATAGCCTGGTCTCACAGATAAATGGCGCTTCACAAGACAGGAGGGAAGCTCTTTTGTCTCCACCCACTGAAGAATTACCTCAAACGTCCAGAGAATCAGAACAGAGAATCAGTCAAGATGAGACGAACGCCGGGAATATGGCAGAAACTGTGTCTCCAGCTCTCAGACTCTTCTCCAGACTTACTGAATCTGATCAACCTGGAACAACGGAAGGTAATCCTCCATCATCCATGTCGATTCCTCCCGAGACTCTCTCCAGGAACAGTGTGATCGGCTAGAACGAATTCTTCTTCTACAAACTAAACATCTTGAAGTCCAAAGAAAACTAAATCAAGAGGATTTCGAAAGGAAACCCTACGATACCAACGGCAACTACAGAAGGAATCGTCAGAGCGTAGGGGAGAGGTGTTTCCGAAACTTTCGATCTTCACCGAACTGCTTCTCTAGTCCCCAAGTTCAGTGAAACGAATCTTGACTCCTTCTTCGAAGCATTTGAGAACCAGGCGCAAATGATGCACTGGCCCAAGGAACATTGGGCCGCCTTTGCACACGACCCTTACGGGAAAGGCTCAAAGCTGCGCTGCAAGTTTGCCGTTCGATCAATATTCGGACTACGATATGGTGAAAAAACCATTTTAGACACCTACGAGTTACTACCAGTGAGTTACCAAAAATCTTTCCGAAACTTGACTCGACAATCCCATCAATCGTGGCTAGAGTTTGCACGAGAAAAACAAACTGCTTTCGAGAGATGGCGAAGGGCTGCGGATTGTTCTACAGTAGAAGAATTGGTTCAAATGATCCTACATGAGGATTTCTTTACTTATCTGCCTGAACGTCTACGCACTTACCTGATTGGACATTCTACTTTCAAGCTATTAGAAACGGCGGCCATGGCAGACCATTACGAGTGACACTACAGTTGACGGACTCCAAGAATTCGGATAAGTTACTGACTCCCCAAAGAAAACCTAATACTCGTGAGAGGAATACTCAGTGGCCCTCCCACGATGGAAAGTCTATACCACCTATGATAGGAAAGAAATTTGGTTCTGGCAGGGAAGAGGCTCCAAAAGCAGAAAGAAGATTGAATCAAGACCTATTCTGTCAATATTGTAGGAAGACGGGACACCAAAAGAGTCAGTGTTTTAAGAGAAGTAGAGACCTGAAGAATCACCAAGAAAGGACTTACCCAACGCAGGTGATTACTTGCTCTACTGATAAACACTCCAAAACTACTAACTCACAGTTGACTTCATCTCCTCATAATGACCATCAGCCTCGATGACTAGATGTCGGAACACCCTCTGCTAGTCTTGTGCAGGAGGCAATGGCCCCATACCTCTCGAAAGGGAAAGTTGGATTGGACCCAAAAAGGTTAGTTGATATTACCACCTTTCGAGACACAGGTTGTTATATCTCTCATTAAGGGAGGAGTGCTACCTATCAGAGAAAAAATGACCCTGAATTAGAAGTATTGTTAGAGGCGTACGGAGGCGCCCTAATTAAAGTACCGTTATGCCGGGTTTACTTGGAGACTTCTCATTATGTTGGATGGATCACGGTAGGATTGTCCTCCGGGTCGTTCCCCATTAAGGGAGTAGATTTACTC
Organism: Cherax destructor; assembly: GCA_009830355.1. Taxonomy (NCBI): domain Eukaryota; kingdom Metazoa; phylum Arthropoda; class Malacostraca; order Decapoda; family Parastacidae; genus Cherax; species Cherax destructor. The sequence goes on along the minus strand of WNWK01011881.1, from coordinate 48,871 downwards.
CTAGGAAATGATATATCTCATAGAGGAATATGTCCAGAACCGATAGTGTATCAAAATAACTCAGATATAAACTATGCTCTAGAGGTTTCAAAGGAGGGTCCTTCCTTATTTCCTCTTAATGTAGTAACTAGGGCTATGTCCCGCTCTGCAAAGGTCATACCTTCTAATCCCAAGGATGATGAAGATATGGGTATCGGATTGCTGTTTAGTGGTATTAACAAGACTGATGTCTTTAGACCCTGCCCTACCACTAAAGAACCTACTATTACTCCTGCTGAAATCAGGAGTTTGAATAGAGATGACTTAATCCAGGCTCAAACAATAGATTTCGATTTAGAATCTTGTAGAAAATCTGCTGTGTCGGAGACACAGGCCAAAGAGGAAGAGAACTGTTTCTTTTTTGACAGTACCGGGATTTTAAAGAAGAAAGAAGTAGTTAAGCGACTAAATTCATACAGAGACTTAGTTGTACTACCAAAAATCTTCCAGGACCTTGTTCTTGAATTTGCTCATAGCAGTACATTGGGTGGACATTTAGGGATCAAAAAGACACTAGGAAAAATAAGGAAACAATTTTACTGGCCCAAGATGTATGAAAGAGTTACTGAGTATCTAAAGGAATGCCATGTATGTCAATTGGCTGGAAAAACCGCCCATACTCCGCCTCCTGCACCTTTGATTCCAATCCCTGCTCCTGGTGATCCTTTTCTCGCCTTATAATCGACTGTGTAGGACCTTTGCCCAAGACTAGACAAGGTAACCAATATCTTTTACTATCATGGATACAGTCACCAGATATCCTGAGGCTATCCCTGTGCGGAAGATCACCGCCAGAGTAATAATCCGTGCCCTGGTTAAATTCTTTGCTCAAGTAGGCATTCCACAAGAAATCCAGTCTGACCAGGGAACGAATTTTACTTCGAAAGTATTTAAAGAGGCCTTGTCTGGTCTAGGAGTGAACTCGGTGTTTTCCACTAGTTATCGTCCACAGTCTCAAGGAGCATTGGAAAGGTTCCACCAAACCTTAAAAACAATGTTACGCACCTTTTGTGAACAATCTGCTAAAGATTGGGATGAAGGCTTACCCTTTTATTGTTTGCAATCAGGGAAAGCGATCAAGAGAGTATAGGTTTCTCTCCTTTGAACTTATATATGGACATGAAGTTCGTGGACCTATGGCCGTCTTAAGAGACGTCTGGACAGGGAGAACCGGACCTTCGATAAAAACCTCTCCTAGTGCGATGCGGAAGGGTTGTCTATAGCTAAGGCATTTGCTGCTGAAAATTTGAGTAAGGCCCAAATCAAGATGAAGCATTTATATGATCGAGATGCTAAACCTCGGTCTTTTAAACCTAAAGATTTAGTGTTGATACAAAGATTAACCCCTGGACATTGCTATTACCTCGCTATCTAGGTCCTTATGAAGTCTTAAAGAAGGAAAATGATGTTAACTACTTGATAAAAATTCCGGAAAAGAAAACCCTTCAAGAGGTTCCACATTAATCAACTAAAAGCTTATAAAGAAAAGACATTTTCAGTTATGCCCGTTTCCGCATCGCCTACTGATGCGAAATACCTAGGCTGTGATGGTCCAAAAGGAGTGGAAATCCGTTTTAAGAATTCGGAAACCTTAAGTAATCTTGACCTGTTCTTAGATGGTCTTGAAAAATACAGAAAAAATCAGGTAGAAGAACTTATAATGAAGTACAGGTCCTTATTTGATGATGTACCAAAGACGTGCACATTAGGATATCACGATGTGGAGGTTGGAGAAGCCCGACCCATTAAACAACCTCCATATAGAATCAGTCCATCGAAGCATCAGATAATGAAAGAGGAAGTGACTTTCCTATTGAAACATGGATTAATAGAGAAAAGCAGAAGCCCTTGGGCCTCCCCATGTATACTGGTCCCTAAACCAGATGGAAGTTATCGGATGTGCACGGATTATAGAAAAGTAAATGCCATTACTGTTATTGATAGTTATCCACTTCCTCGTGTAGATGATTTAATTGATGCAGTCTCCAGCGCTAAGTTTGTTAGTAAATTAGATTTACTACGGGGGTATTATCAAGTCCCTCTTTCTCCCAGGGCACAAGACATATCTGCCTTCGTCATCAAGGATGGATTATATAACTATACAGTAATGCCATTTGGGTTATGCAATGCAGCTGCAACGTTCCAACGTCTCATGAATGAACTTACCCTTCCTCTGGATGGAGTTGCAGCATACTTGGATGACTTGGTTGTATACAGTGATAACTGGTCAGATCACTTGATTCGTTTAGAATCACTCCTTAAGACTTTGGCAGATCATAATTTCACTGTCAACTTGGCCAAGTGTGTTTTCGGTCAGGCAAAGATACGTTACTTAGGTTTTGAAATAGGACAAGGCGAAGTTTCTCCAATTCATGCCAAAATTCAAGCTATCTCAATTTTCCTTCACCCACTAACCGAAAAGGAGTTCAACGGTTTTGGGGATGACCGGATATTACAGGAGATTTTGTCCAAATTACGCCCAAGTCGCTGCTCCTTTGACGGAACTTACTAGTTCTCGTGTAAGTTTCAACTGGACAGAAAGATGTGAAGAAGCTTTCAAGAGACTGAAGCATATATTGTCTTCTGCTAATATTTTACAAAGTCCTGACTTTACCAAACCATTTATATTGCACATAGATGCTAGTAGCTATGCACTAGGGGCCGTACTACTTCAAAGCTCTTCAAGCAATGATATTCTCCACCCTATTTGTTATTTTTCATCAAAGTTAAAATCCCACCAACAAAATTACTCTACCGTAGAAAGAAGCTTTAGCCCTTGTAGTGGCCCTAGAACATTTTGACATATACTTAGGTTCGTCCCCCCATAAAATTGCCATATATTCAGATCATAATCCTTTGACTTTCATCAACACGATGAAGTCCAAGAATGTTCGAATCCTAAGATGGGCACTAAGGATTCAACCTTATGCCTTTGTTATATCTCACATTAAAGGTCCCGATAATGTCATTGCTGATACTCTTTCTCGCCCCTAAAATATTTTTATATATAATCAATATATAGTATTAATGATACTCTATTTCAAACAGAGGTGGAGAGGTGGAAATTTTCATCGTTAAACCTTCGGCATGAGTGAGCGGCGATGAAGATTATCTGTTGTCAGTTGCGCAGTTACTTCATCTCCGAATCCTCCGAAGAGACTTGTGTCAAGTTAAGACCTTGTTTAGAGAACCCACTCTTGGGGGGTGGGGTGTCACGATATCTTGTATATATTTCATCTCTTTGATAATACGACCTTGCTAGTATCTTCGTTATTAGCTAAATCGAAGCTACTGGATCTTGGTATTATTATCCTATTCATCCTTCATCATAACTCAGTATTATTTTACCACTATGGTATATATTATATATATCTGGCTGAGTGTTATAGGTTAAGCATGTAACTACCAGTTCACAGTTCACTCATGTTTGGTCGTGACGTCACGTGTTGGCGCCAAATAGTTATATCACTTGATCCGACGTGACTTGTGGTGCACTAGGATTTGTTTAGGTAGAGTCTCACTTGACTTAGCAGAGAGAGAGCACCTATTCTCTGTTACTGTTGCCATTCTCACGCCATTGTCTAGCCTGGACTTGGGAATACGCAGCCACTTGATCATTGGATTTTGATTGTGTTTACTGTGTAAGCCAGAACTGTTCTACTGAGTGATACCCCAGTGAATTATTGTTGAAAATACGGCCTGTCAGAAACCATATTTGTTTATCGTGCATTGTAATATTTTCTTATTGTACTTCATTAATACTGAAAACAGTGTTTAAGAATGAGTTAACTTCCTTTAGAAACTTAAAGGAACCTTAAACAGTGTATATATATTTATAACATAATTATCAAACAAAAGCTAATTCTAGTTTAATTAAATTAAATCGATTTTTGTTTGAAGTTTCCATTTCCTATTTTATACAATACAAGGAAGGAATATTGATCTATATTACGAGTTAAAAAACACTCTATACTTTGCCCACTCGTAATACTCCTCTAACCCTTCTGTCCTCCAGTGTTGTTAGTCCTATTTCCCTCAACTTTTCTTCATAGGGCAGTCCCCTGAGTTGTGGAACTAGCCTTGTCGCAAACCTTTGCACTTTCTCTAGTTTCTTTACGTGCTTGACCAGGTGTGGGTTCCAGACTGGTGCTGCATACTCTAGTATGGGCCTGACGTACACGGTGTACAGTGTCTTGAACGATTCCTTGTTAAGGTAACGGAACGCTAATCTTAGGTTTGCCAGTCGCCCATATGCTGCCGCGGTTATTTGGTTGATGTGTGTTTCCCGAGATGTGCTTGGTGTTATACTCACCCCAAGGTCTTTCTCCTTTGATGAGGTTTGTAGCCTTTGTCCACCTAGCCTGTACTCTGTCAGCGGTCTTCTTTGCCCTTCTCCGATCTTCATGACTTTGCATTTGGTGGGGTTAAATTCGAGCAGCCAGTTGCTAGACCAGATGTCAAGCTTGTCCAGGTCTCTTTGAAGTCCTGCTTGGTCTTCATCCGATGTGATTCTCCTCAATAATTTCACATCATCTGCGAAAAGAGACACTTCTGAGTCTATCCCGTCCGTCATGTCATTCACATATAGCAAGAATAGCACTGGTCCTAGGACTGACCCCTGCGGTACACCACTCGTCACAGGCGCCCACTGTGATACCTTATCACGCACCATGACCCGTTGTTGTCTCCCTGTGAGGTATTCCCTGATCCATTCCAGTTCCCTTCCTGTTATACACGCTTGGTCTTCCATCTTCTTTACTAATCTCATATGAGGAACTGTGTCAAAGGCCTTCCTGCAGTCCAAGAAAATGCAGTCAACCCACCCTTCTCTCTCTTGCCTTACCTCTGTTACTTTATCATAGAACTCCAGGAGGTTTGTTACACAGGATTTGCCTTCCCTGAATCCGTGCTGTCTGGCGTTGATTATCCTGTTCTGCTCCAGATGCTCCACCATTCTTTTCCTGATGATTTTCTCCAAGACATTGCACACTATACACGTAAGTGACACCGGTCTGTAGTTTAGTGCCTCTTTCTGTCTCCTTTTTAAAGATGGGGACAACATTGGCCTTTTTCCATATCTCAGGTAGCTGCCCAGTTTCAAGGGATGTGTTGAAAATTTTGGTAAGTGGCACACTCAGAACCTCAGCTCCTTCCCGAAGGACCCATGGTGAGATATTGTCCGGACCCATCGCCTTTGAGGTATAAAGGTCACTGAGTAACTGCTTCACCTCCCCTCAGATTGTGTATGCCCTCCAGCACTCGATACATCCCTTGTTGGTGATGCACCCTGTCCTGTCTACCCAACTGCCTTCCTTCCTCCACTGTGAATACTTCCCTAAACCTCGAGTTGAGCTCCTCACATACCTCTTGATCATTACTTGTGAGTTCCCCATCTTCCCTCCTCAGCCTTATCACCTGGTCCTTTACTGTTGTCTTCCTTCTGATGTGGCTGTACATCAGTTTTGGGTCAGACTTGACTTTCGATGCTATGTCGTTTTCGTACTGTTTCTGGGCCTCCCTCCGTACCTGTGCATACTCATTTCTAGCTCTTCGACTAATCTCCTTGTTTGCTTGGGTTCTTTGCCTCCTGTACCTTTTCCATTCTCTGGCACTCTGAGTCTTTGCCTCACTGCATCTTTGGGTAAACCAGGGGCTCTTTCTTGTCTTCCCATTTATTCTTTTTCCTTTGGGTATAAACCGTTCCTCTGCCTCCTTGCACTTTCTCGCTACGTATTCCATCATTTCATTTACTGACTGTCCTTCCATTTCCCTTTCCCACAAAACCTCCTGCAGGAAATTCCCCATACCCATGTAGTCCCCTATTTTATAGTCTGGTATGTCTCTTTCAGCACTGTTTTCCCTCTCCACCTGTAGCTCTACTATGTACTCAAAGCTCAGCACCATATGGTCACTGGCTCCCAGGGGGCTCTTGTGTGTTATGTCCTCGATATCTGAGCTATTCAGGGTGAATACAAAATCCAGCCTTGCTGGTTCGTCCTCTCCTCTATCTCTGGTCATGTCCCTGACATGTTGGTGCATCAGTGTACTCACTTAATTCACCTAATTGTGGTTGCAGGGGTCGAGACTCAGCTCCTGGCCCTGCCTCTTCGCTGTCTGCTACTGGATCTCTGCTCTCCCTGCTCCATGAGCTTTATCATACCTTGTCTTAAAACTATGTATGGTTCCTGCCTCCACTATATCTTTCTCTAGACTATTCCACTTCCTGACTACTCTGTGGCTGAAGAAATGCTTCCTAACATCCCTTTGACTCATCTGAGTCTTCAGCTTCCAGTTGTGTCCCCTTGTTTCTGTGTTCCCTCTCTGGAACATCCTGTCACTGTCTACCTTGTCAATTCCCCGCAGTATTTTGTATGTCATTATCATGTCTCCTCTGACCCTTCTTTCCTCCAGTGTTGTTAGTCCTATTTCCCTCAACCTTTCTTCATAAGACAAACCCCTGAGTTGTGGAACTAACCTTGTCGCAAACCTTTGCACTTTCTCTAGTTTCTTTACGTGCTTGACCAGGTGTGGGTTCCATACTGGTGCTGCATATTCTAGTATGGGCCTGACGTACACAGTATACAGTGTCTTGAACGATTCCTTGTTAAGGTAATGGAATGCTAATCTTAGGTTTGCCAGTCGCCCATATGCTGCCGCAGTTATCTGGTTGATGTGTGCCTGGAGGACGTGCTTGGCGTTATACTCAACCTAGTCTTTCTCCTTTGACGAGGTTTGTAGCCTGTCCACCCAGCCTGTACTCTGTCAGCGGTCTTCTTTGCCCTTCTCCGATCTTCAGGTGATTAAATTCGAGAAGCCAGTTGCTAGACCAGATGTCAAGCTTGTCCAGGTCTTTGAAGTCCTGCTTGGTCCCCTCTTCCGATGTGATTCTCCTCATTAGTTTACATCATCTGCGAACAGAGACACTGAGTCTATCCTTAACCGTCATGTCATTTACATGTGTATATATTAGTTACCATTTTGTCCTAGGCACATGTCGATTAGACACTAGGCCTGTTGTATGTGCATGTGTGTGTGTGTGTGTGTAACGAAACACTTTGAAATGCTGGCCCTGCCGGGACTTGGTCCCGGGGCCTGCAAAGTGAAGCAAGAGCGCTAGGCCATCATGCTACTGTAATGGTGTGTGTGTGTGTGTGTGTGTGTGGTGTGTGTGGTGTGTGTGGTGCGTGTGTGTGTGTGTGTGGCATGGTGTGTGGTGTGGTATGTTAGATACCATTTTGTCCTAGTACACACCCAGACTCAGGCCCATGTGTGTGTGTGTAATGAACACCACTGCAGAAGTGAGCTTTACCCACTAGGCCACCGGGGGCTGTATATGTGTATGTGTGTGTGTGTTAGTTGGTGCGAGTGTGTGTGTGTGAGGTACTCCTACCTAATTGTGGTTGCAGGGTCGAGACTCAGCTCCTGTGTGTGTGTGTGTGTGTGTGTGTGTGTGTGTGTGTGTGTGTGACTGACAACACTGGGATCTTTCACCAGGGACACTAGGATACCACTGATATCAGTAATACTAGGGATACCAGTGATATCAGGACACTAGGATACCAGTGATATCAGGGACACCAGGATATCAATGTGACACCAGGATATCAATGATATCAGGGGATACCAGTGATATCAATGATATCAGGGATACCAGTGATATCAGGACACCAGGATACCAGTGATATCAGGACACCAGGATACCAGTGATATCAGGACACCAGGGATACTAGTGATATCAGGGACACCAGGACATCAATGATATCAGGACACCAGGATATCAATGATATCAGGGACACCAAGGATATCAATGATATCAGGGACACCAGGATATCAATGATATCAGGGACACTAGGACAATGATATCAGGGACACCAGGGATATCAATGATATCAGGGACACCAGGGATATCAATGATATCAGGGACACCAGGATATCAATGATATCAGGACACCAGGATATCAATGATATCAGGACACCAGGGATATCAATGATATCAGGGACACCAGGATATCAGGACACCAGGGATATCAATGATATCAGATACCAGTGATATCAGGACACCAGGATACCAGTGATATCAGGGACACCAGGATATCAATGATATCAGGATACCAGTGATATCAGAGACAAATTCAGGATATCAATGATATCAGGATACCAGTGATATCAGGGACAATTGTGATATCAATGATATCAGGGACACCAGGGATATCAATGATATCAGGGGACAACAGATAACACGATATCAGGGACACCAGATATCAATGATATCAGGGACACCAGGGATATCAATGATATCAGTGGACACCAGGATATCAATGATATCAGGGACACCAGGATATCAATGATATCAACACACCAGGGATATCAATGATATCAGGACACCAGGGATATCAATGATATCAGGGACAATTCAGGATATCAATGATATCAGGGACAATTGCGGGATATCAATGATATCAGGGACACCAGGATATCAAAATGATATCAGGGACAATTCAGATATCAATGATATCAGGGACACCAGGGATATCAATGATATCAGGACACCAGGATATCAATGATATCAGACAGATATCAATATCAGAAATATCAGGACACCAGGATACCATGATATCAGACACCAGAGATACCAGTGATATCAGGGACACCAGGATATCAGGACCCAGTGACATCAGGTACCAGTGATATCAGGGACACCAGATATCAGGAATACCAGATATCAGGGACACCGGTGATATCTGTGGGATACCAGTGATATCAGGACACCGGTGATATCAGGATACCAGTGATTTAAGGACACCAGTGATATCAGGGATACCAGTGATATCAGGGACACCAGTGATAATAGACACCGCGATATCAGGGACACCAGTGATATCATCAGGGACACCAGTGATACTAGGACACCAGTGATATCAGGACACCAGTGATATCAGGACACCAGTGATATCAGGGACAAACCAGTGACATCAGGGACACCAGTGATATCAGGGACACCAGTGATATCAGGGACACCAGTGACAGATACCAGTGATACCAGTGATATCAATGACACCAGTGATATCAGGGATTTATGATATCAAGGATACCAGAGATACCAGATATCAGGACAATTAGATACCAGTGATATCAGTGGATACCAGTGATATCAGGATACCAGTGATATCAGGATACCAGTGATATCAGGATACCAGTGATATCAGATACCAGTGATATCAGGGATACCAGTGATATCAGGATACCAGTGATATCAGGGACACCAGAGATACCAATGATATCAGTGATATCAGGGACACCAGGATACCAGTGATATCAGGGACAATTATGGGATATCAACATATCAGGACACTAGGATACCAGCGTTATCAGACTACCAGTGATATCAGGGATACCAGTGATATCAGGGACACCAGGGATACCAGTGATATCAGATATATGATACCAGTGATATCAGGGACACCAGTGATATCAGGACACCAGTGATATCAGGGACACCAGTGATATCAGGACAACAGTGATATCAGGACACCATGATATCAGGGCCACTAGTGATCAGGGACACCAGGATACCAGTGATAATTAGGACACCACAGTGATATCAGGGACACCAGTGATATCGTGATACCAGTGATATCAGGACACCAGGGATACCAGTGATATCAGGATACCAGTGATATCAGGATACCAGTGATATCAGGGACACCAGGAAATGCCAGTGATATCAGGATACCAGTGATATCAGTGGATACCAGTGATATCAGGGACTTTCAGATATCAATGATATCAGGGACACTAGGGATACTAATGATATCAGGGACACCAGGAATAAAGGGACATGGAATGTAACTCCAGACTGGGGATTTAACACCTGTCAGACTCTACAGACATCAGATGTGTAGAGCTTTATCAAGTAATGAAACTCTATACATAGAGCTGATGATGTGTAGAGCTCCATATGGATGGGGATAAATTTTATACATAAAGCTGATACTTCTGTAGAGCTTGCTTCACTGATAAAGCTCAATACGCAATCCAGCTTAGAGCTTTAAGTCGTGACTTGATAAAGCTCTATATAGAGCCAAGAGTGTGTCTACAGCTCTAGAGGACACGCAGCATCGGAATGTGTTCGGATACATCACGAACGCACGAAAATCAAACACTAACGAATACAGGGAAAACTTGTATAACTCAGCTGATTTTTTTTTCGTTTTGCCGTGATTAATTCGCTTTGAAGGAGGTCCCTTGATGCTGGGGGTGTTGATGCTGGTGCTGGGGTGTTGATGCTGGTGCCGGGGGTGTTGATGGTGCTGGAGGTGTTGATGCTGGTGCTGGGGGTGTTGGATGCTGGTGCTGGGGGTGTTGATACTGGTGCTGGGGTGCTGATGCTGGTACTGGGGTGCTGATGCTGGTGCTGGGGTGTTGATGCTGGGGGTGTTGATGCTGGTGCTGGAGGTGTTGATGCTGGGTGCTGGGGGTGTTGATGCTGGTGCTGGGGGTGTTGATGCTGGTGCTGGGGGGTGCTGATGCTGGAGTGTTGATGCTGGTGCTGGGGGGTGTTGATGCTGGTGTTGATGCTGGTGCTGGGGTGTTGATGCTGGTGCTGGGGTGCTGATGGTGCTGGGGGTGCTGTGGCTGGTGCTGGGGGTGCTGGTGCTGGGGGTGCGATGCTGGTGCTGTGTTACGCGGGTGGTGGTGGGGTGTTGATGCTGGTGGTGGTGGGGTGTTGATGCTGGTGGTGGTGGGGTGTTGATGCTGGTGGTGGTGGGGTGTTGATGCTGGTGGTAGGTGTTGATGCTGGTGGTGGTGGGTGTTGATGCTGGTGGGGTGTCGATGGGGGCCGGGGGTGCTGATGCTGATGGTGTTGATGCTGGTGCTGGGGGTGTTGATGCTGGTGCTGGGGGTGTTGATGCTGGTGCTGGTGTGTTGATGCTGGTGCTGGGGGTGTGCTGATGCTGGTGCTGGGGGTGTGTTGATGCTGGTTCTGGGGGTGCTGATGCTGGTGCTGGGGTGTTGATGCTGATGCTGGGGGCATGCTGGTGCTGGGTGTTGATGCTGGTGCTGGGGTGTTGGTGTTGGGGTTGATGCTGGTGCTGGGGGCAGTTGATGCTGAGGATAAAGTGCTGATGCCGGTGCTGGGGGTGCTGATGCTGGTGGTGGCGTGCTGATGCTGGTGGTGGCGCTGGGGGCGTTGATGTTGCGATGCGATGCTGGTGGTGGTGGGTGTTGATAAAGATGCTGGTGGTGGTGAGGCAAGCCGATGCCAGTGGCAGGGTGCTGGGAAGATGCTGGAAAAGGAGGTTGATGCTGGTGGCTGGTAGCTGGAAATGGGGTGTCAGATGGTGGTTGATGGCCAGTTGATGCTGGAGTAGGGACGGATCACGATTGGCAACCTTCCCAGTACTCAGACCTGATCTTTAATAATTAGACCTGAACTTAATAACCATCAAAGTTAGCAGAGGTGACTTGATGGTCATTAGTCCTCTCATGATGCCTCCCACAACAGTCTTAACACTCCAGGTGCCTACTCATTTAGGTGACCAGGTCACCTCCTTACACTCATTTTTCAGAACTATTTCAGATGGAAGTGATGTGTGAACAGCCTGGGTGCTCTTTATTGATGATTAAGACACATGCATACCTATGCATTGATGAAAAGTTATCACGCACACCTGGGTGTGTCTATTGATGAAAAAGACATGCAAGCAACACCTGGGTGTCTTACTGAGAAAGACTCCATGCAACGTGTGTATTGATGAAAAGACAAATGCAAAGGTCACTGCGTCTTTATTGATGAAAAGACATACAACACTCTGGGTGTATTGATGAAAAAGATATGCAGCAACACTGGTGTTTTACGATGAAAAAGACATGCATATTAACACCTGCAAGAGATGATGAATAAACACATGTAACACCTGGAGAAGTGTACTGCTTCAAATAAAGACAGATGTGTCTTATTCAACAAGAGGCTGAGGTGGCTCAGTGGCGACGCAGCTGAGGATGCTGGTGGCTAGATGCTGTGCTACGAGATGGGGGGCCGCTGCTGTGTTAGCAGTCAATGCCGAGCGCAGTGGCTTGTCTCAGCAGATCGTGTGAGCTGCGGTGGTTGCAATCCCATGTTTGAAAGAAGATAACATTGTCAACATTCCCATGGTACAGTAACTTCGTCTCCAGCAGTGCCAAGGTTGAGTAATGATATTGTCAAACACTCCACCATGGCATGTGCACTACCACAACTTCAACCCAGCAGTGCTGGCAGTTACTGTTACTTGAGTAATGATATTGTCAAACACCCACTATGGCAGTACACATTACCACCGCCCATATGCTACAGTTACGCTGGAGTGGCGATATTGTCAAACACCCATTCATGGCCCAGCAGTTATGCTGTTGCTTGAGTAATGATACTGTTCAAACAGCCTCCACTCATGGCACTACCACAATTTCAACCTCCAGCAGCTAAGCAGCTACTGTTGGCTGGAGTAATGATATTGCTCAAACATTCCCACTCATGGTACAGTAACTACCATTGGCCTCACCTTTCCAGCAAGTGCCATATTGTTGGCTGAGTAATGAGGATATGCTGGGAAAGCTGGTAGTCTTAGTAATATTATAGGTACTTATATATTAATGAAGATTTTATGGGGTGTGTGGTGGCAGATGGTGTGTGATAGTGTGGTGATGGTGTGTGGTGGTTAGTAGATTGTGGTTGGGAAGTGACATAGTAATATTGGAAAACCAGAGTATTTCATCCATTGCAAGTTGCAACAAGCGTCACTATAATGCCCTGTCTCTATACTCTCCTAATATACCCTGATCCTGTTCAAATCCATAGCCTGCTTGATGCTGGTAGTTTCCTGCTCACAACGTAATGATTCATCCGGGGAGGCGGATAGTTAGTTTACTGATAGCTGCCCATGTGCGCCCAGCAGGTGCTGAGGCGGAGTGGTGGCCGCGAAGACCTCACAGCGGGAGCGGCCACACCCGGCTGGGCTTGCCACTATTAACCCTCCTACTACTTCAGTGCTGGGTACTGCCACCGTTGCCGTGCTGCTGTTGTTAGTGCTGTTGCCATGCTGCCAGCACAGCTGCTAGTGCTGCGCCGTTGCTGGTATTGTTGCGCCAGCTGTTAGTGCTGTTGCCGATACTGTGCCGTTAGTGTTGTGTTACTGCTAATGCCGTTGCTACGCCAGCCGTTGCTGCTAGTGCCGCTGTTGTTGGAAATGTTGCAAGCAGTACTGTTGCTGCCAGGTGGACAGCACAAAGGTACCGTTGCTGCCAGTTAGCGCTGCTGGCGGGGCAGCTGCTGCTATGCCAGCAGTGCTGTTGTTGCTGCTGCTGTTAGTGCCAGGCCAGCCACTATGCTGTGCCAGCTGTTATGCTGTTGCTGCATGTTGTTGCTAGTGCTAGATTGTTGCCAGCTGCTGTTGCTGCTGTTATGTTGCTGCTGTTAGTGCTGTTGCAGACCAGAAGGCAGTGCACTGTTGCTTTCTAAGTGCTGTTGTTACCAGCAGTTGTCGCTGCCAGTGCCAGCCACAAAGCGCAGCAGCTGCTGCTGCTAGTGTTGCGGAGCTGTTGCTGTTAGTGTTAGTTTCTATTGCCAGCAAGGTACAGCTTTACGTTAGCTAGCAAAGAAGTTATGCGCTGTTAAGTGTTGTTGCTGCTAGTGTTGTTGACAGTTGTTAAAGCAGCAGGCAGTTGTTACTTCGCAGTAATGTTGCTGCTATGCTGTTGTTATTGAAAGACAGCGCAGCTAACAAATAGTTAGTGCTGTTGCTAGGCATGTTGCTGCTGTTATGTTAGCAAATACTGTTGTTGTGTTGTTGTTAAAAGCAGCAGTAAAGCAGTTGTTGTTGTTGTTGCTGTTAGTATTGTTAAAGCATACAGCTGTTAGCAGAAGAGCTGCTGTTAGCAAGAAATGCTACAGCAGTATTGTTGTTAAAGAAAAAGGTAAAGAAAAGAAAGCAGCAGCAGCAAAGAAGAAGCAGCAGCAGTATTAAAGAAGAATGTTAGTGTTAAAGATTATTGAATGTTGCTGTTAGTATTGCAGCTGCTGTTATGTTAAAAGAAAGAGTTATTGTTATTGTGCCAGGTGTTAGTATTGAAGAAGCAGCAGCATAGAGCTGTTAGTAGTATTGAGTTGCTGTTATGTTAAAGTTACTGTTATTTTGTTGCAAAACAAAGGCTAAGAAAGCAGTTGTTGCATGTTAGTATTGTATGTTAAGAAGAAGTTATTAAAGAGCTGCTGCTAGTACTCAGCAGCAGGTTGCAGCTGCTAGTGCTGTTGTTGTGCTGTTGCTGCGCTGTTGCTACTGTTGCTGCTGTTGAGCTGCTGTTGTTGTGTACACTGCTGTTACAGACATTGCCGCCATATTAGTGTGGAACAGACCTTTCTTGCCATACCAGGCTGGGGGTGGCTCTTCTCATACGTACACACACACACACACATGCGTGTGCAACGTAAAGGAGGACACCAGGAGAGCACATGACACTGACATGAAATACCCAATTGATATGAGATCGATGGAACTGGAGACAGAATATAGAGATGTTAGAAAGGTTTTTCTGTCTCAGCCAGTAGCGGAGAAACACTATACACAGCTCGAGTAGGGCATTGTCCACGAGGCCACCATACGGTGTCTGCTCAAGATTATAACTGGGCTTGCTCAGTGCCAGTGTTTATGATTGCGCCTGTCGGGATCTTCTATACTAACACAGCTTTGGGGCAGATTGAACTCGCTTGATTGGCGTAAGCCAGTAGGGGTTGCAGAGTGGCCCCTGAGTAAAGATGTTAACAGCTGACAGGTTGTAACTTTATGTATATTCTGTTTATTTTTATACTACCTTAATATTTCTGTATTTTTCCAGTCTTCTTAAGAGTTGAGCCACCGAGCTGAAACAATAGTTCACTCCTTGCCAACAGGAAGTACACCACATTCGCCGCCAGATCACACGCCAGAAATCAGAGCAGTTGCCATTTAGCTAGTCCCTGAGCAGGGAGAATTTTGAGGAGCAGGAAATAACCTGACGACACTGGAGGACAGGAGATAGGAAATGATAACATATAAGATACTGAGAGGAATTGATAAAGCTGACAGAGACAGAATGTTCCAGATGGGACATAGCAACAGTGGGACACAGTTGAGTTTAGAACAGATGAATACAGCTTTCAGCTCACAGTGAGAGGGCGGGGCCAGGATGACTCGACCCCTGCAATCATTCAGTGAGCACACACACATCACACACAGAGCAAGATATCGGAGGAGAGGATTGCTGCAGAAGCAGGAAGTGGGAGAAGCGAAGTCACAACAGCGTTAAGATACAGAGATTGCATCTTGAAACAGCCTACAGTAATGTGAGGAAGAAATCGTTACTCCTCAGCTCAGAGAACGGGAGGAATAGCAGAGGCCAGTAACAGACCACGGAGCCCGAGAAGACAGATGAACAATCAGAGTGTAGTAAAGGGAGAGCTGTTACATGTAGAAGTCTCTGTCAGATCATATCAGGAAAGTTAAGAGGACACACTGGGCCAAGGATAACAGACAGTGAAGAGATTGAAGAAAGGAGCGTGGTGGAGGCACCAGTCGAATCAGGTTACATAGGGCAAGGTGGAGGGCTGCAGATCAGCCTTTGCTTGGGCCCAGGAAGGAACCAGAGCTGTAAAGAAGATAAGGGAGAAAGAGACGGAAACACATGAAAGGTCAGAGAACACGACAGCCTGCTGGCAATCTCTCTGAGAATAGGGGAAGAGAGTTAATCTGCCACCTTCAAAGCAGAACTGACCTGAGTCAGATCCTGCAGGAGAAAGCAAGACTAAGGATGTCAGGAGTACCGAGGGTGTGAGCATCGCGACAAACACGGAAGAAAGACAGAAACTGAAAGAGAGGGTACAGAGACAAAAGGAGGAAACAGAGGAAGCCTAACACACCGCAGCCTCTCGTCCTGATACCTCAATGCACCAGTTACCTACCCAAACACACATGCCATACCCACGAAATCATCTTTCACACAAATTCTCCATAGTTCTCTCATCACAACCTCGCTTTGTTTTACAGTTAGCGGTTGGCATACGTATGGTATAACAGTCAGTCGTGAGTGGCATGTTAAGGAGACATTCAGCACTCCTCACAGAATGAAATTCACCAGGATGATAACAGATGCAATCTTCACCCGGGATTGCTGTAGAGGGACAGAGGGGGAGACTGCTCATTAAGAATAGGACGAATGCCGGAATGGTGAAAGGGACTGAGAATGAGGCATAAGGTAATTGCTGTGGTCAGGTTAGCCCGCCGAGGCCAAGAGAAGAATGAGGTGTTAGACATTAGTTATGGTGATTTAACACAAAGAGATTGATTGGGAAATGAGCCCCATAACTTGAGAGCCGCCACCATCATCTTGGCTCTCCATGATTCAGACCCCATGGGGCTCCAGGTTTTCCCAATCAATCTCTTTGTGATTGAAATCACCCATAACTAGTAACTTTGCTCTCCCCATGTGGGCTCTTCTGGCTACCTCAAGCAAGGTGTTCACCATTGCTCTGTTGCTCTCGTCGCATTTTTTCCCTCTTGGCCTCCTGCAGTTCTGTGGCGGTTGTAAGCATTACAGCAATTACCACCTTATGGCCCTCAGACTGAATTGTTCTACTATGTAGTCCCTTTCACCCATTCCATCCATTCCTTCCACTTCCCTCGCCAAATCCCCACCTGTTCTTAATGAGCAGTGCAACTCCTCCTCCCCCTCTGCTCCTCTATCTTTCCTGGAGGATTTGATATCCGGGTGGAAAGATTGCATCTGTTATCATCCCAGGAGTTTCAGCTGCAGAGTGCTATTATGTCTAGATGTTCCTTTATTCTTTCATGCCACTCACATTTATTTGTTATACCATCTGCATTTGCATACCAAACCTTAACTTCTTTTCTAAAACCGTAGTCTGGGGGAAAGGGGTTGGGAAAGTGAGATCTGATGGGGAACTATGGGTGGTTGGTGTGAAGGTGGAGTTTGTAATGAGGTGGGTGGGAACTGGGTATGGCATGTGTGTTTTGGGTTAGGTTGTTTGTTGCATTGGGGTTGTCCAGGTTGGGGAACATCTGAAGGTGGTTGTGTTAGAGCTTCCTCCTGAGTCTGGGTTCTCCTGTCCATCTCTCTTTCTCCTTTTTTGTCTCTGTACCTCTCTTTCAGTTTCTGTCTTTCTTCCCGTGTTCTGTCATGTCGAGATACACCTCCGGTACTCTGACATATCCCTTAGTCTTGTCTTCTCCTGCAGGATCCTGTTTCGAGTCAATTCTGCTTTGAAAATTACTTTGACTGGCCGGATTCTTCTTGCAACCCCTATTCTCAGAAAAATTTGCCAGGCTGGGCCTTTGTGTCATCTTCTCCCTATTGCTTTCATGATGTTTTCAATCGCATTTTTCTCCCCTTGTCTTCTTCTTGCTTCATAAGTTTCCCCTTCAGCTTCCTGGAGCCCGTAAACAAAGACTGATCTCTCTTACATTCTCCCACTGCCTATCCCTATGTAACCCTGATTCGATTTAGTTGCCTCCATTGCAGCTTTCCTTTCTTCAATCTCTTCACTGTCTGTTATCCTCGGGCTCCAGTGGCCTGTCGTCTCTCTTCCTTAACTTTCCCTGTGCACTGCTGTGGTCTGTTAGGGCTTCTACGTATAGCTTAGCTCTCCTTTACTACACTCCCCGATTGTTCCTGATGTGATCCTCTTTCTCGGGCTCCACGATGGTCTGATATAGCCTCTGCATACAGTTTCACCGTCTCTACAGTCCTCTTCTTTTGTGACTGAGGTAGCAGTTTCGATACCATGTCCACATTGCTTTAGTTCATTAGGCTGTTTCAAATTTTTCAGTTCTTCTTCTAATCTCTGTATCTTAGCCTCTGCTGTTGTGACTTGCTTCTCCCACTTCCTGCTTTCTGCAGCTATCCTCTCCTCCATTATCTTGCTTTCTGTGTGTGTGTGGTGTGTGTGTGTGTACTCACCTAGTTGTGGTTGCAGGGGTCGAGTCATAGCTCCTGGCCCCGCCTCTTCACTGTGACTGAAGAAATACTTCCTAACATCCCTGTGATTCATCTGAGTCTTCAACTTCCAACTGTGTCCCCTTGTTGCTGTGTCCCATCTCTGGAACATTCTGTCTCTGTCCACTTTGTCAATTCCTCTCAGTATCTTATATGTTGTTATCATTTCCCCCCTATCTCTCCTGTCCTCCAGTGTCGTCAGGTTGATTTCCCTTAACTTCTCCTCGTAGGACATACCCCTTAACTCCGGGACTAGTTTCGTAGCAAACTTTTGCACTTTCTCTGATTTCCTGACGTGTGTTTTTGCATACGCGTGTAGTTGTACTCGCCTAATTGTATGTGACGGGGGTTGAACTGTATTTCTTCGGTTCGTAACTCTTAAGAAGACTTGTTAAAAATACAGAAATGACTCAAAGGTTGTATAAAACAAAATAAACAGAATATACATAAGTTTACCTTCATGTATTGAGCAACATATTTTATAAGAAGGAAAGAGCACTGCAGCAGCCCTACTGGCCCATGATAAGCAGGTTCAAGTCACACCTTTAAAACATTGTTAACGTCATCATAGAGGTCCCGACAGGCACCTCAATCATAAACACTAACACTGACAAAACCAGTTATAATCTTGAGCAGACACGTATGATTTGGCCTCGTGGACCCAATCATACCTACTCTCGAAGCTGTGTATAGTGGTCCTCTCCTCCATATAATGAGACTGAAAGAGTACTTCCTAACATCTCTATGATTACCCTGTCTACCTCCCGTTCCATCAGTCTCTCCTTATCCAATTGGGTATTTCCTATGTCAGTATCATGTCTCCTCCTGGTCCTCCTTTACGTTGCACACACGTGTGTGTGTGTGTGTGTACGTATGAGAGAGGGGCCACCCCAGCCCTGAGAGTTGTGTAAGAAAGGTCCTGACCACACTGAAAATATGGCGGCAGTAGCAGCTCACTAACAACAGCAGTAGTAACAGCAACAGCAGTAGCAGCAGCAACAGTAGCAACAGCACTAGCAGCAGCAACAGTAGCAACAGCACTAGCAGCAACAGCACTAGCAGCAACAGTACTAGCAGCAGCAACAGTAGCAACAGCACTAGCAGCAGCAACAGTACTAGCAGCAGCAACAGCACTAGCAGCAGCAACAGCACTAGCAGCAGCAACAGCACTAGCAGCAGCAACAGTACTAGCACCAGCAAAAGTAGCAGTAGCAACAGCACTAGCAGCAGCAACAGTACTAGCAGCAGCAACAGCACTAGCAGCAGCAACAGTACTAGCAGCAGCAACAGTAGCAGTAGCAACAGCACTAGCAGCAGCAACAGCACTAGCAGCAGCAACAGTACTAGCAGCAGCAACAGTAGCAGTAGCAACAGCACTAGCAGCAGCAACAGTACTAGCAGCAGCAACAGCACTAGCAGCAGCAACAGCACTAGCAGCAGCAACAGCACTAGCAGCAGCAACAGCACTAGCAGCAGCAACAGTACTAGCAGCAGCAACAACACTAGCAGCAGCAACAGTACTAGCAGCAGCAACAGTAGCAGTAGCAACAGTACTAGCAGCAGCAACAGTAGCAACAGCACTAGCAGCAGCAACAGTAGCAACAGCAACAGTAGCAACAGCACTAGCAGCAGCAACAGTACTAGCAACAACAGCACTAGCAGCAGCAGCAGCAGCAGCAACAGTAGCAGTAGCAACAGCACTAGCAGCAACAGTACTAGCAGTAGCAACAGCACTAGCAGCAGCAACAGTAGAAACAACACTAGCAGCAACAACAGCACTAGCAGCAGCAACAGTAGAAACAACACTAGCAGCAGCAACAGTAGAAACAACACTAGCAGCAGCAACAGTAGAAACAACACTAGCAGCAGCAACAGTAGAAACAACACTAGCAGCAGCAACAGCACTAGCAGCAGCAACAGTAGAAACAACACTAGCAGCAGCAACAGTACTAGCAGTAGCAACAGCACTAGAAGCAACAGTAGCAACAGCACTAGCAGCAACAGTACTAGCAGCAACAGCACTAGCAGCAGCAACAGCACTAGCAGCAGCAACAGCACTAGCAGCAGCAATAGCACTAGCAGCAACATTACTAGCAGCAACAGCACTAGCAGCAGCAACAGCACTAGCAGCAGCAACAGCACTAGCAGCAGCAACAGCACTAGCAGCAGCAACAGCACTAGCAGCAGCAACAGCACCAGCAGCAGCACTAACAGCAACAGTACTAGCAGCAACAGTACTAGCAGCAACAGTACTAGCAGCAACAGTACTAGCAGCAACAGTACTAGCAGCAGCAACAGCACTAGCAGCAACAGTAGCAGTAGCAGCAACAGTAGCAGTAGCAACAACACTAGCAGCAACAGTATCAGTAGCAACAGCACTAGCAGCAGCAACAGTACTAGCAACAGTAGCAACAGCACTAGCAACAGTAGCAACAGCACTAGCAACAGTAGCAACAGCACTAGCAACAGTAGCAACAGCACTAGCAGTAGCAACAGCAGCACTAAGAGCAGCAGCAATAGTAGTAGCAGTACCAACACTAGTAGTAGGGAGGGTTAATAACCCAGGATAACCCAAGAAAGCCCAGCAGTGTGGCTTATTTCCACTGTGGGGCTTAGGTCTTTCCCTTGGATGCCACCCACACCACTCCACTAACACTCAGGTACCTACTGGAAGGCAAACATGGGCAGCTAGTGTAGGTAAATATACCCAATATCTCCACCCGTCCCAGGATCGAACTCAGGTACGTGTATTGTGAGCAGGAGGCTTACTACCAGCATCAAGGGTAGGCATATGAGAATTTGGACAGGATCAGGGTATGATAGGAGGGTATAGGAGACAGGGTATTATAGTGACGCTTGTTGCAGCTTGCAATGGATGGAAGCCAAGACCCTCTCTGGTTTTTCCAACACAATTGCTATGTCAGGACTTCCCAACCACAATCCTACCCAACCACCACACACCATCACCACCACACTATCACACACCATCACCACACACCATTACACACCCCATAA
This sequence comes from Cherax destructor, assembly GCA_009830355.1. Lineage (NCBI taxonomy): Eukaryota > Metazoa > Arthropoda > Malacostraca > Decapoda > Parastacidae > Cherax > Cherax destructor. Next base: position 27,793 of record WNWK01011881.1, on the reverse strand, counting down.
AATGTATTAATACTATAAGTATACCCCACTTTGTAATATTACTAGACTACCAGCATTTCAATATCCTCATTACTCAAGTAACAGTAACTGTAGCACTGCTGGAAGGTTGAAGTTGTGGTAGTTACTGTACCATAGTGGAATGTTTGACAATATCATTACTCAAGTAACAGTAACTGTAGCACTGCTGGAAGGTTGAAGTTGTGGTAGTTACTGTACCATAGTGGAATGTTTGACAATATCATTACTCAAGTAACAGTAACTGTAGCACTGCTGGAAGGTTGAAGTTGTGGTAGTTACTGTACCATAGTGGAATGTTTGACAATATCATTACTCAAGTAACAGTAACTGTAGCACTGCTGGAAGGTTGAAGTTGTGGTAGTTACTGTACCATAGTGGAATGTTTGACAATATCATTACTCAAGTAACAGTAACTGTAGCACTGCTGGAAGGTTGAAGTTGTGGTAGTTACTGTACCATAGTGGAATGTTTGACAATATCATTACTCAAGTAACAGTAACTGTAGCACTGCTGGAAGGTTGAAGTTGTGGTAGTTACTGTACCATAGTGGAATGTTTGACAATGTCCTATCTTCTTCAAACATGGGACAGCCCCACGAGGTCACACTTTTTTTTACCAACTTCCCCGTATGACCTCTGCACACGGATGTAAGCCCGCCACAGCACCGGCGGTGGCAAGATAACACAGTACAGCTGTGTTTAATCTCGTAGCACAGCATCTAAATACCACCAGCATCCCAGCTGTATTAAACCACTAGTACCAGTACCACCTCGAAGCCTCTTGTTTTTGTAACTTGTTGAATAAGACACATGCAACACCTGGGTATCTTTATTGCAAGCAGTATACATACCCAGGTGTTGCACATGTGTTTTATTCATCAATATAAACACCCAGGTGTTGTACATGTGTCTTTTTCATCAATAAAGACACCCAGGTGTTGTACATGGGTCTTTTTCATCAATACACACACCCAGGTGTTGTACATGTGTCTTTTTCATCAATAAAGACACCCAGGTGTTGTACATTTGTCTTTTTCATCAATACACACACCCAGGTGTTGTACATGGGTCTTTTTCATCAATAAAGACACCCAGGTGTTGTACATGTGTCTTTTTCATCAATAGACACACCCAGGTGTTGTGCATGTGTCTTTTTCATCAATAAAGACACCTAGGTGTTGTACATGTGTCTTAATCATCAATAAAGACACCCAGGTGTTCACACCTTCACTTCTACATCAGTCTAGGAAATAGTTCTGAAAAACTAGTCTCCTAGGAGGTGGCCCTGGTCACCTAGAAGTAAGTAGGCACCTGGGTGTTAAGACTGTTGTGGAAGGCATCATGGGGGAGGACCTAATGACCATCAGTTTAAATAAGTCACCTCTGCTTGGCTTTGATGGGTTATTAAGTTCAAGGTCCCTGGGTATAAGATCAAGGTCCCTGGGTATAAGAGGAAGGTTGCCAATATCGTAATCAAGATCCCCTCTCCAGCATCAACACCCCCAGCACCAGCATCAACACCCCCCAGCACCAGCATCAACACCCCCCAGCACCAGCACCCCCCAGCACCAGCATCAACACCTCCCAGCACCAGCATCAACACCTCCCAGCACCAGCATCAACACCCCCCAGCACCCCACCACCACTAGCATCAACACCTCACCACCACCAGCATCAATACCCCCAGCATCAACACCCCACCACCACCAGCATCAACATCACCAGCATCAACACCCCCAGCATCAACACGCCACCACCACCAGCATCAACACGCCACCACCACCAGCATCAACACCCCCAACACCAGCATCAACACCCCATCACCAGCATCAACACCCCCAGCACCAGCATCAACACCCCCAGCACCAACACCCCCAGCACCAGCATCAACACCCCCAGCACCAGCATCAACACCCCAGCATCAGCATCAACACCCCAGCACCAGCATCAACACCCCAGAACCAGCATCAACACACCCCCAGCACCAGCATCAACACACCCCAGCACCAGCATCAACACACCCAGCACCAGCATCAACACCCCCAGCACCAGCATCAACACCCCAGCACCAGCATCAACACCATCAGCATCAGCACCCCAGCCCCAGCATCGACACCCCACCACCCCCAGCATCAACACCCCACCACCACCAGCATCAACACCCCACTACCACCAGCATCAACACCCCACCACCACCAGCATCAACACCCCACCACCACCAGCATCAACACCCCACCACCACCAGCATCAACACCCCACCACCACCAGCATCAACACCCCAGCACCAGCATCAACACCCCCAGCACCAGCATCAACACCCCCAGCACCAGCCACAACACCCCAGCACCAGCATCAACACCCCAGCACCAGCATCAACACCCCAGCACCAGCATCAACACCCCCAGCACCAGCATCAACACCCCAGCACCAGCATCAACACCTCCAGCATCAACACCCCAGCACCAGCATCAACACCCCAGCACCAGCATCAACACCCCCAGCACCAGCATCAACACCTCCAGCACCAGCATCAACACCCCCAGCATCAACACCCCAGCACCAGCATCAACACCCCCAGTACCAGCATCAACACCCCCAGCACCAGTATCAACACCCCCAGCACCAGCATCAACACCCCCAGCACCAGCATCAACACCTCCAGCACCAGCATCAACACCCCCAGCACCAGCATCAACACCCCAGCACCAGCATCAACACCCCCAGCATCAAGGGACCTCCCTTCAAAAGCTGAATTAATCACGGCAAAAACGAAAAAAAAAATCAGCTGAGTTACATACAAGTTTTCCCTGTATTCGTTAGTGTTGATTTTTCGTGCGTTCGTGATGTATCCGAACACATTCCGATGCTGCGTGTCCTCTAGAGCTGTAGACACACTCTTGGCTCTATATAGAGCTTTATCAAGTCACGACTTAAAGCTCTAAACACTGCTGGATTGCGTATTGAGCTTTATCCAGTCCAAACGAAGCTCTACAGAGTATCAGCTTTATGTATAAAATTTTATCCCATCCATATGGAGCTCTACACATCATCAGCTCTATGTATAGAGTTTTCATTACTTGATAAAGCTCTACACATCTGGTGCTCTGTGTAGAGTCTGACAGGTGTTAAATCCCCCCAGTCTGGAGTTACATTCCATGTCCCTTTATTCCTGGTGTCCCTGATATCATTGGTATCCCTGGTGTCCCTGATATCATTGATATCCCTGAAGTCCCTGATATCACTGGTATCCCTGATATCACTGGTATCCCTGATATCACTGGCATTCCTGGTGTCCCTGATATCACTGGTATCCCTGATATCACTGGTATCCCTGATATCACTGGTATCCCTGGTGTCCCTGATATCACTGGTATCCCTGATATCACTGGTGTCCCTGATATCACTGGTGTCCCTGATATCACTGGTATCCCTGGTGTCCCTGATATCACTGGTGTCCCTGATATCACTGGTGTCCCTGATATCACTGGTGTCCCTGATATCACTGGTGTCCCTGATATCACTGGTGTCCCTGATATCACTGGTGTCCCTGATATCACTGGTATCACTTATATCTGATATCACTGGTATCCCTGGTGTCCCTGATATCACTGGTATCCCTGATATCACTGGTATCCCTGATAACACTGGTATCCCTAGTGTCCCTGATATCATTGATATCCCTGGTGTCCCTGATATCACTGGTATCCCTGGTGTCCCTGATATCACTGATATCATTGGTATCTCTGGTGTCCCTGATATCACTGGTATCCCTGATATCACTGGTATCCCTGATATCACTGGTATCCCTGATATCACTGGTATCCCTGATATCACTGGTATCCCTGATATCACTGGTATCCCTGATATCACTGGTATCCCTGATATCACTGGTATCCCTGGTGTCCCTGATATCACTGGTATTCTATCTGATATCCTGTATCCTGATATCACTGGTTTTATCACTGATATCACTGGTGTCCTGATATCACTTATCACTGGTGTCCCTGATATCACTGGTGTCCCTGATATCACTGGTGTCCCTGATATCACTGGTGTCCCTGATATCACTGGTGTCCCTGATATCACTGGTGTCCCTGATATCACTGGTGTCCCTGATATCACTGGTGTCCCTGATATCACTGGTGTCCCTGATATCACTGGTGTCCCTGATATCACTGGTGTCCCTGATATCACTGGTGTCCCTGATATCACTGGTATCCCTGATATCACTGGTGTCCCTTAAATCACTGGTATCCCTGATATCACCGGTGTCCCTGATATCACTGGTATCCCTGATATCACCGGTGTCCCTGATATCACTGGTGTCCCTGATATCACTGGTGTCCCTGATATCACTGGTATCCCTGATATCACTGGGTCCCTGATATCCCTGGTGTCCCTGATATCACTGGTATCTCTGGTGTCCCTGATATCACTGGTATCCCTGGTGTCCCTGATATTCCTGATATTGATATCCCTGGTATCCCTGATATCATTGATATCCCTGGTGTCCCTGATATCATTGATATCCCTGGTGTCCCTGATATCATTGATATCCCTGGTGTCCCTGATATCATTGATATCCCTGGTGTCCCTGATATCATTGATATCCCTGGTGTCCCTGATATCATTGATATCCCTGGTGTCCCTGATATCATTGATATCCCTGGTGTCCCTGATATCATTGATATCCCTGGTGTCCCTGATATCATTGATATCCCTGGTGTCCCTGATATCATTGATATCCCTGGTGTCCCTGATATCATTGATATCCCTGGTGTCCCTGATATCATTGATATCCCTGGTGTCCCTGATATCATTGATATCCCTGGTGTCCCTGATATCATTGATATCCCTGGTGTCCCTGATATCATTGATATCCCTGGTGTCCCTGATATCACTGGTATCCCTGATATCATTGATATCCCTGGTGTCTCTGATATCACTGGTATCCCTGATATCATTGATATCCCTGGTGTCCCTGATATCACTGGTATCCCTGGTGTCCCTGATATCACTGGTATCCCTGATATCATTGATATCCCTGGTGTCCCTGATATCCCTGGTGTCCCTGATATCATTGATATCCCTGGTGTCCCTGATATCATTGATATCCCTGGTGTCCCTGATATCATTGATATCCCTGGTGTCCCTGATATCATTGATATCCCTGGTGTCCCTGATATCATTGATATCCCTGGTGTCCCTGATATCATTGATATCCCTGGTGTCCCTGATATCATTGATATCCCTGGTGTCCCTGATATCATTGATATCCTTGGTGTCCCTGATATCATTGATATCCCTGGTGTCCCTGATATCATTGATATCCCTGGTGTCCCTGATATCACTGGTATCCCTGGTGTCCCTGATATCACTGGTATCCCTGGTGTCCCTGATATCACTGGTATCCCTGGTGTCCCTGATATCACTGGTATCCCTGATATCATTGATATCACTGGTATCCCTGATATCATTGATATCCCTGGTGTCCCTGATATTGATATCCCTGGTGTCCCTGATATCACTGGTATCCCTAGTGTCCCTGATATCACTGGTATCCCTAGTATTACTGATATCAGTGGTATCCCTAGTGTCCCTGGTAGAAAGATCAGTGTTGTCAGTCACACACACACACACACACACACACACACACACACACACACACACACTGGCGGGGCCAGGAGCTGAGTCTCGACCCCTGCAACCACAATTAGGTGAGTACACTCACACACACACACACTCGCACAACTAACACACACACACACATACACATATACAGCCCCCGGTGGCCTAGTGGGTAAAGCTCTCGCTTCACGCACGAAGGGGCCGGGTTCAATTCCCGGTGGGGCAGAAACATTTCGAAGTGTTTCCTTACACACACACACATACACACATACATACAACAGGCCTAGTGTCTAATTGACATGTGCCTAGGACAAAATGGTATCTAACACATACACATACACACCAACACCACACACCATGCACCACACACACACACACACGCACCACACACACCACACACACCACACACACACACACACACACACACCATTGCCCCGATGGCATGATGGCTAGCGCTCTTGCTTCACGCACGGAGGGCCCGGGTTCAAGTCCCGGCGGGGCCGAAACATTTCGAAGTGTTTCGTTACACACACACACACACACACATATACATACAACAGGCCTAGTGTCTAATCGACATGTGCCTAGGACAAAATGGTAACTAACTAACACCACACATGTAAATGACATGACGGACGGGATAGACTCAGAAGTGTCTCTGTTCGCAGATGATGTGAAACTAATGAGGAGAATCACATCGGAAGAGGACCAAGCAGGACTTCAAACAGACCTGGACAAGCTTGACATCTGGTCTAGCAACTGGCTTCTCGAATTTAATCCCACCTGAAGATCGGAGAAGGGCAAAGAAGACCGCTGACAGAGTACAGGCTAGGTGGACAAAGGCTACAAACCTCGTCAAAGGAGAAAGACCTTGGGTTGAGTATAACGCCAAGCACGTCTCCGGAGGCACACATCAACCAGATAACTGCGGCAGCATATGGGCGACTGGCAAACCTAAGATTAGCATTCCGTTACCTTAACAAGGAATCGTTCAAGACACTGTACACCGTGTACGTCAGGCCCATACTAGAGTATGCAGCACCAGTCTGGAACCCACATCTTGTGAAGCACGTCAAGAAACTAGAGAAAGTGCAAAGGTTTGCGACAAGGCTAGTTCCACAACTCAGGGGACTGTCCTATGAAGGAAGGTTGAGGGAAATAGGACTAACAACACTGGAGGACAGAAGGGTTAGGGGAGACATGATAACGACATACAAAATACTGCGGGGAATCGACAAGGTGGATAGTGACAGGATGTTCAAGAGAGGGAACACAGAAACAAGGGGGCACAACTGGATGCTGAAGACTCAGATGAATCAAAGGGATGTTAGGAAGCATTTCTTCAGCAATAGAGTAGTCAGGAAGTGGAATAGTCTAGCGAACGATATAGTGGAGGCGGGAACCATACATAGTTTTAAGACAAGGTATGATAAAGCTCATGGAGCAGGGAGAGCAGTGACCCAGTAGCGGACAGCAAAGAGGCGGGGCCAGGAGCTGAGTCTCGACCCCTGCATCCACAATTAGGTGAGTACAATTAGGTGAGTACACACACACACTCTCACACAATGGAATGCGTAGCGGCAAAGTGCAAGGAGGCAGAGGAACGGTTTATACCCAAAGGAAAAAGATTAAATGGGAAGACCAGAAAGAGCCCCTGGTTTACCCAAAGGTGCAGGGAGGCGAAGGCTCAGAGTGTCAAAGAATGGAAAAGGTACAGAAGGCACAGAACCCAAGTAAACAAAGAGAGTAGTCGAAGAGCTAGAAACGAGTATGCACAGGTACAGAGGGAGGCCCAGAAACAGTACGAAAATGACATAGCATCGAAAGTCAAGTCTGACCCGAAACTGATGTACAGTCACATCAGAGGGAAGACAACAGTCAAGGACCAGGTGATAAGGCTGAGGAGAGAGGATGGGGAACTCACAAGTAATGATCAAGAGGTATGTGAGGAGCTCAACTCGAGGTTTAAGGAAGTATTCACAGTGGAGGCAGGAAGGCAGCTGGGTAGACAGGACGGGGTGCGTCACCAACAAGGAATGTATCAAGTGCTGGAGGGCATACACACAACTGAGGGGGAGGTGAAGCAGTTACTCAGTGACCTTGATACCTCAAAGGCGATGGGTCCGGACAATATCTCCCCGTGGTTCCTTCGGGAAGGAGCTGAGGTTCTGAGTGTGCAACTTACCATAATATTCAACACATCACTTGAAACTGGGCAGCTACCTGAGATATGGAAAAAGGCCAACGTAGTCCCCATCTTTAAAAAAGGAGACAGAAAAGAGGCACTAAACTATAGACCAGTGTCACTTATGTGTATAGTGTGCAAAGTCTTAGAGAAAATCATCAGTAAAAGAATGGTGGAGCATCTGGAGCAGAACAGGATAATCAACGACAGACAGCACGGATTCAGCGAAGGCAAATCCTGTGTAACAAACCTCCTGGAGTTCTATGATAAAGTAACAGAGGTAAGGCAAAAGAGAGAAGGGTGGGTTGACTGCATTTTCCTGGACTGCAGGAAGGCCTTCGACACAGTTCCTCATATGAGATTAGTAAAGAAGTTGGAAGACCAAGCGTGTATAACAGGAAGGGCACTGGATGGATCAGGGAATACCTCACAGGGAGGCAACAACGGGTCATGGTGGGTGATGAGGTATCACAGTGGGCGCCGGTGACGAGCGGTGTACCGCAGGGGTCAGTCCTAGGACCAGTGCTATTCTTGGTATATGTGAATGACATGACGGACGGGATAGAGTCAAAAGTGTCTCTGTGATGTGAAATTAATGAGGAAAATCACATCGGATGAAGACCAAGCAGGACTTCAAAGAGACCTGGACAAGCTTGATATCTGGTCTAGCAACTGGCTTCTCGAATTTAACCCCACCAAATGCAAAGTCATGAGGATCGGAGAAGGGCAAAGAAGACCGCTGACAGAGTACAGGCTAGGTGGACAAAGGCTACAAACCTCATCAAAGGAGAAATATCTTGGGGTGAGTATAACGCCAAGCACGTCTCCGGAAACACACATCAACCAGATAACCGCGGCAGCATATGGGCGACTGGCAAACCTAAGATTAGCGTTCCGTTACCTTAACAAGGAATCGTTCAAGGCACTGTATACCGTGTACGTCAGGCCCATACTAGAGTATGCAGCACCAGTCTGGAACCCACACCTGGTCAAGCACGTCAAGAAATTAGAGAAAGTGCAAAGGTTTACGACAAGGCTAGTTCCACAACTCAGGGGAATGCCATATGAAGGAAGGTTGAGGGAAAAAGGACTAACAACACTGGAGGACAGAAGGGTTAGAGGAGACATGATAACGACATACAAAATACTGCAGGGAATCGACAAGGTAGATAGTGCCAGGATGTTCCAGAGAGGGAATACAGAAACAAGGGGGCACAACTGGAAGCTGAAGACTCAGATGAGTCAAAGGGATGTTAGGAAGCATTTCTTCAGTCACAGAGTTGTCAGAAAGTGGAATAGTCTGGAAAGTGATGTAGTGGAGGCAGGATCCATACATAGCTTTAAGAAGAGGTATGATAAAGCTCATGGAGCAGGGAGAGTGGACCTAGTAGCGACCACTGAAGAGGCGGGGCCAGGAACTGTAACTCGACCCCTGCAACCACACGAGTACACACACAGTGTGCTGGTGCAGGAAGCAGTGTTGGGATATAAGACTACTCAGTTACCCTTGTCGTACCAAGAACTGTCCTTAAGAACACTGTCATACCAAGAACTGTCCTGAATAACACTGTCATACCAAGAACTGTCCTGAAGAACACTGTCATACCAAGAACTGTCCTGAAGAACACTGTCATACCAAGAACTGTCCTGAAGAACACTGTCATACCAAGAACTGTCCTGAAGAACACTGTCATACCAAGAACTGTCCTGAAGAACACAGTTATACCAAGAACTGTCCTGAAGAACACTGTCATACCAAGAACTGTCCTTAAGAACACTGTCATACCAAGAACTGTCCTGAAGAACACAGTCATATCAAGAACTGTCCTTAAGAACACTGTCATACCAAGAACTGTCCTGAAGAACACTGTCGTACCAAGAACTGTCCTTAAGAACACTGTCATACCAAGAACTGTCCTGAAGAACACTGTCATACCAAGAACTGTCCTGAATAACACTGTCATACCAAGAACTGTCCTGAAGAACACTGTCATACCAAGAACTGTCCTGAAGAACACTGTCATACCAAGAACTGTCCTGAAGAACACTGTCATACCAAGAACTGTCCTGAAGAACACAGTCATACCAAGAACTGTCCTGAAGAACACTGTCATACCAAGAACTGTCCTTAAGAACACTGTCATACCAAGAACTGTCCTGAAGAACACAGTCATACCAAGAACTGTCCTTAAGAACACTGTCGTACCAAGAACTGTCCTGAAGAACACTGTCGTACCAAGAACTGTCCTTAAGAACACTGTCATACCAAGAACTGTCCTGAAGAACACTGTCATACCAAGAACTGTCCTGAAGAACACTGTCATACCAAGAACTGTCCTGAAGAACACTGTCATACCAAGAACTGTCCTGAAGAACACTGTCATACCAAGAACTGTCCTGAAGAACACTGTCATACCAAGAACTGTCCTGAAGAACACTGTCATACCAAGAACTGTCCTTAAGAACACTGTCATACCAAGAACTGTCCTGAAGAACACTGTCATACCAAGAACTGTCCTGAAGAACACTGTCATACCAAGAACTGTCCTGAAGAACACTGTCATACCAAGAACTGTCCTGAAGAACACAGTCATACCAAGAACTGTCCTGAAGAACACAGTCATACCAAGAACTGTCCTGAAGAACACTGTCATACCAAGAACTGTCCTGAAGAACACAGTCATACCAAGAACTGTCCTGAAGAACACAGTCATACCAAGAACTGTCCTGAAGAACACTGTCATACCAAGAACTGTCCTGAAGAACACAGTCATATCAAGAACTGTCCTGAAGAACACTGTCATACCAAGAACTGTCCTGAAGAACACTGTCATACCAAGAACTGTCCTGAAGAACACTGTCATACCAAGAACTGTCCTGATGAACACTGTCATACCAAGAACTGTCCTGATGAACACAGTTATACCAAGAACTGTCCTGAAGAACACAAGTCATACCAAGAACTGTCCTGAAGGACACAAAGTGAACCCTTAATTATGAAAGTGGGGTGAGGTTCCGAGGTTCTGATATGAGTATACCAACTGGGCGAGGTTCTGGTATGAGTATACCAACTGGGCGAGGTTCTGGTATGAGTATACCAACTGAGCGAGGTTCTGGTATGAGTATACCAACTGGGCGAGGTTCTGGTATGAGTATACCAACTGGGCGAGGTTCTGGTATGAGTATACCAACTGAGCGAGGTTCTGGTATGAGTATACCAACTGGGCGAGGTTCTGGTATGAGTATACCAACTGAGCGAGGTTCTGGTATGAGTATACCAACTGAGCGAGGTTCTGGTATGAGTATACCAACTGGGCGAGGTTCTGATATGAGTATACCAACTGAGCGAGGTTCTGGTATGAGTATACCAACTGGGCGAGGTTCTGGTATGAGCATACCAACTGGGCGAGGTTCTGGTATGAGTATACCAACTGGGCGAGGTTCTGGTATGAGTATACATACTGGGCGAGGTTCTGGTATGAGTATACCAACTGGGCGAGGTTCTGGTATGAGTATACCAACTGGGCGAGGTTCTGGTATGAGTATACCAACTGGGCGAGGTTCTGGTATGAGTATACCAACTGGGCGAGGTTCTGGTATGAGTATACCAACTGGGCGAGGTTCTGGTATGAGTATACCAACTGGGCGAGGTTCTGGTATGAGTATACCAACTGGGCGAGGTTCTGGTATGAGTATACCAGCGGGTATGTTGAAAATAGTATACAATAGTACCCATAACTTGATTAAGAGACATATCGAACAGTTGGGTATCTTTATTGGGTGTGTTTACTACCCTTCTTCAGAGGCAGAAAGTGTAGTAGTGAAATAAAGATGTCATCAGTCCATCAATCTTGAAGAAATAGCGTTTAAGAGCATAAGGAGGGGCACTGCAGGAGGCCTACTGGCCCATACTAGGCACGTCCTTTACAAACTAACAAAAATATTGTTCCAACCCATTATCATGGTTACACAAGCAATAAACTTTGATAACACTCACGTACAAGTCCCACTCAACACCAACCCCTCTCACTCACGTACAAGTCCCACTCAACACCACCCCTCTTACTCACGTACAAGTCCCACTCAACACCAACCCCTCTCACTCACGTACAAGTCCACTCAACACCACCCCTCTCACTCACGTACAAGTCCCACTCAACACCACCCCTCTTACTCACGTACAAGTCCCACTCAACACCAACCCCTCTCACTCACGTACAAGTCCCACTCAACACCACCCCTCTCACTCACGTACAGTCCCCAACACCAACCCCTCTTACTCACGTACAAGTTCCACTCAACACCAACCCTCTCACTCACGTACAAGTCCCACTCAACACCAACCCTCTCCTCACGTACAAGTCCCACTCAACACCAACCCCTCTCACTCACGTACAAGTCCCACTCAACACCAACCCTCTCACTCACGTACAAGTCCCACTCAACACCAACCCTCTCACTCACGTACAAGTCCCACTCAACACCACCCCTCTCTACTCACGTACAAGTCCCACTCAACACCAACCCCTCTCACTCACGTACAAGTCCCACTCAACACCAACCCCTCTCACTCACGTACAAGTCCCACTCAACACCAACCCCTCTCACTCACGTACAAGTCCCACTCAACACCAACCCCTCTCACTCACGTACAAGTCCCACTCAACACCAACCCCTCTCACTCACGTACAAGTCCCATCAACACCAACCCCTCTCACTCACGTCAGTCCCACTCAACACCAACCTCTCTCGACTCACTAGAACTCTCCACTACAAGCACTCAACTCCTCTCACTCACGTCAAGTCCCACTCAACACAACCTCTCCTCACGTACAAGTCCCTCAACACCAACCTCTCTCACTCACGTACAAGTCCACTCAACACCAACCTCTCACTCACGTACAAGTCCCACTCAACACCAACCCTCTCACTCACGTACAAGTCCCACTCAACACCAACCTCTCACTCACGTACAAGTCCCCTCAACACCAACCTACTACGTACAAGCCACTCAACACCACCTTCACTCACGTACAAGTCCCTCAACACCAACCCCTCTCACTCACGTACAAGTCCCACTACACAACCCTTCACTACTAGCAATCCACTACTAGAACTCTCACTACTAGTAGACTTCTTACCTACTAGAGCTCTTCACTACTAGGAGACTCTTACTACTAGGAGACTCTTCACTACTAGGAGACTCTTCGACTACTAGGTAGACTCTTCCACTACTAGGGAGACTCTTCCACTACTAGGGAGACTCTTCCACTACTAGGGAGACTCTTCCACTACTAGGGAGACTCTTACACTACTAGGGAGACTCTTACACTACTAGGAGAACTTCCACTACTAGGGAGACTCTTACACTACTAGGGAGACTCTTACACTACTAGGAGACTCTTACACTACTAGGAGACTCTTCCACTACTAGGGAGATCTTACACTACTAGGGAGACTCTTACACTACTAGGGAGACTCTTACACTACTAGGGAGAGACTTCCACTACTGGGGAGAGACTTACACTACTAGTGAGACTCTTACACTACTAGGAGACTCTTACACTACTAGGAGACTCTTCCACTACTAGGGAGAGACTTCCACTACTAGGGAGACTATTCCACTACTAGGGAGACTCTTCCACTACTAGGGAGACTCTTCCACTACTAGGGAGACTCTTCCACTACTAGGGAGAGACTTCCACTACTAGGGAGAGACTTCCACTACTAGGAGAGACTTCCACTACTAGGAGAGATTTCCACTACTAGGGAGAGATTTCCACTACTAGGGAGACTCTTACACTAATAGGGAGACTCTTACACTAATAGGAGACTCTTACACTAATAGGGAGACTCTTACACTAATAGGGAGACTCTTACACTAATAGGGAGACACTTACACTAATAGGGAGACACTTACACTAATAGGGAGACTCTTACACTAATAGGGAGACTCTTACACTAATAGGGAGACTCTTACACTAATAGGGAGACTCTTACACTAATAGGGAGACTCTTCCACTACTAGGGAGACTCTTCCACTACTAGGGAGACTCTTCCACTACTAGGGAGACTCTTACACTACTAGGGAGACTCTTACACTACTAGGGAGACTCTTACACTACTAGGGAGACTCGTACACTACTAGGGAGACTCGTACACTACTAGGGAGACTCTTACACTACTAGGGAGACTCTTACACTACTAGGGAGACTCTTCCACTACTAGGGAGACTCTTCCACTACTAGGGAGACTCTTCCACTACTAGGGAGAGTCTTACACTACTAGGGAGACTCTTACACTACTAGGGAGACTCTTACACTACTAGGGAGAGACTTCCACTACTAGGGAGAGACTTACACTACTAGTGAGACTCTTACACTACTAGGGAGACTCTTACACTACTAGGGAGACTCTTCCACTACTAGGGAGAGACTTCCACTACTAGGGAGACTATTCCACTACTAGGGAGACTCTTCCACTACTAGGGAGACTCTTCCACTACTAGGGAGACTCTTCCACTACTAGGGAGACTTTCCACTACTAGGGAGAGACTTCCACTACTAGGGAGAGACTTCCACTACTAGGGAGAGATTTCCACTACTAGGGAGAGATTTCCACTACTAGGGAGACTCTTACACTAATAGGGAGACTCTTACACTAATAGGGAGACTCTTACACTAATAGGGAGACTCTTACACTAATAGGGAGACACTTACACTAATAGGGAGACACTTACACTAATAGGGAGACTCTTACACTAATAGGGAGACTCTTACACTAATAGGGAGACTCTTACACTAATAGGGAGACTCTTACACTAATAGGGAGACTCTTACACTAATAGGGAGACTCTTACACTACTAGGGAGACTCTTACACTACTAGGGAGACTCTTACACTACTAGGGAGACTCTTACACTACTAGGGAGACTCTTACACTACTAGGGAGACTCTTCCACTACTAGGGAGACTCTTCCACTACTAGGGAGACTCTTCCACTACTAGGGAGAGACTTCCACTACTAGGGAGACTCTTCCACTACTAGGGAGACTTCCACTACTAGGGAGAGACTTACACTAATAGGGAGACTCTTACACTAATAGGGAGACTCTTACACTAATAGGGAGACTCTTACACTAATAGGGAGACTCTTACACTAATAGGGAGACTCTTACACTAATAGGGAGACTCTTACACTAATAGGGAGACTCTTACACTAATAGGAGACTCTTACACTAATAGGAGACTCTTACACTAATAGGAGACTCTTACACTAATAGGGAGACTCTTACACTAATAGGGAGACTCTTACACTAATAGGGAGACTCTTACACTAATAGGGAGACTCTTACACTAATAGGGAGACTCTTACACTAATAGGGAGACTCTTACACTAATAGGGAGACTCTTACACTAATAGGGAGACTCTTAAACTAATAGGGAGACTCTTACACTAATAGGGAGACTCTTACACTAATAGGGAGACTCTTACACTAATAGGGAGACTCTTACACTACTAGGGAGACTCTTACCTTACTAGGGAGACTCTTACACTACTAGGGAGACTCTTACACTACTAGGGAAACTCTTACACTACTAGGGAGACTCTTACACTACTAGGGAGACTCTTACACTACTAGGGAGACTCTTACACTACTAGGGAGACTCTTACACTACTAGGGAGACTCTTACACTACTAGGGAGACTCTTACACTACTAGGGAGACTCTTACACTACTAGGGAGACTCGTCCACTACTAGGGAGACTCGTCCACTACTAGGGAGACTCGTCCACTACTAGGGAGACTCTTCCACTACTAGGGAGACACTTCCACTACTAGGGAGACTCTTCCACTACTAGGGAGACTCTTCCACTACTAGGGAGACTCTTCCACTACTAGGGAGACTCTTCCACTACTAGGGAGACTCTTCCACTACTAGGGAGAGACTTCCACTACTAGGGAGACTCTTCCACTACTAGGGAGACTCTTCCACTACTAGGGAGACTCTTCCACTACTAGGGAGACTCTTCCACTACTAGGGAGACTCTTCCACTACTAGGGAGACTCTTCCACTACTAGGGAGACTCTTCCACTACTAGGGAGACTCTTCCACTACTAGGTAGACTCTTCCACTACTAGGTAGACTCTTCCACTACTAGGTAGACCCTTCCACGACTAGGTAGACCCTTCCACTACTAGGTAGACTCTTCCACTACTAGTTAGACTCTTCCACTACTAGGTAGACTCTTCCACTACTAGGTAGACTCTTCCACTACTATGTAGACTCTTCCACTACTAGGTAGACTCTTCCACTACTAGATAGACTCTTACACTACTAGATAGACTCTTACACTACTAGATAGACTCTTACACTACTAGATAGACTCTTACACTACTAGATAGACTCTTACACTACTAGATAGACTCTTACACTACTAGATAGACTCTTACACTACTAGATAGACTCTTACACTACTAGATAGACTCTTACACTACTAGATAGACTCTTCCACTACTAGATAGACTCTTCCACTACTAGACTCTTCCACTACTAGATAGACTCTTCCACTACTAGATAGACTCTTCCACTACTAGGTAAGATAAGATTTCTTCGGATTTTTAACCCCGGAGGGTTAGCCACCCAGGATAACCCAAGAAAGTCAGTGCGTCATCGAGGACTGTCTGTCTTATTTCCATTGTGGTCCTCAATCTTGTCCCCCAGGATGCGACCCACACCAGTCGACTAACACCCAGGTACCTATTTGCTGCTAGGTGAACATGACAACAGGTGTAAGGAAACACGTAGAAATGCTTCCAACCCGCCGGGAATCGAACTCGGGCCCTCCGTATGTGAAGCGAGAGCTGTAGCCACCAGACCACTATATTTCCAAACTAATACTTTCCTACATCCTCTCTAAATCTAAATTTATCCAGTTTAAATCCATTATTTCAAGTTCTTTCCTGAAGGAATATCCTCAGAACCTTATTTACATCCCCTTTATTTATACCAAAATTCCTCTTATACACTTCAGTCATGTCTCCTTCATTCCACGTCTACAACAGAATGTAGATTAAGGGATGTCAGTCTTTCTTCTTATGCAATGGGTTAATTTTTTCATTCCATATCCTCTCAATCTAAATTTGTCAGAAATTTTAGAAATATTTCTCGCAGTGTCTTCCTAATTACATGAACATAGAAAATAAGACAGTAGTCTTATAGGGTAAAAACTAATTATAAGAACATAAAGAGCACTGCAGTAGGCCTACTGGCCCATGCTAGGCAGGTCCAAGTTTAGAGATAAGAGGGAGTGAGTCAAGACTTGTGTCTAACCGCCCCCCTCCCAGTGTGTGAAGACTGTCTTGGGGTCACTTGACCTTTCCTGCTGCCTTCTTTCACATAGTGGCCTTGGTGACCTGTTGACCCGGAACGAAGAAGACAAGGTATGTGCCTTGACTCCTGGTGCATGCGGAAGTATACTCAGTATAACCTCTTCTATACCATTTGTATAACCACAGAAAAAGAAACCAGGGAACGGGTGGGGTTTAAACTCACGGCAGAGTCCAAAAACTCACAGGCCAGTGCGTTAACCACTTGGGCAGAGGCTCGAAGATTCATGAGATACAAGCAAACACAAGGTTATATAGAAAACGCTTCCGTCCTGGGACTTTGATCACTTCTAACACAGTTAAAATGACATACACAGGTGGAGAGTGGTGTTAATGACATGGTGACCTGAACAACGACATATTGGGACGAGGACAGGTGATCATGTGACACCTGTGTCGTTAGGTAGGTGCTTTGTCTGGTTAAGTATGTGTTTCAACAACATTAGCATACATGACACTCAACCAGGCAAAGCATCACCTACCTAACAAAACAACAGTCACATGATCACACTGTCTACCTGTCCTCGTCCTAATATGTCGTTGTTAAGGTCACCATGTGTCACATCTCATTCTTGTGGTCACCATGTGTCACTCAACCCACTCTCCACCAGAACACACTAAGCAGAAGAAAGAAAAAACAGAGAAAGAAATAGGGAAAAGTGGGAAAGGAGAAGAGGTAGAGAGAGAAGGAAGGATCAGGTCAAGTCACGAATGTTGTGAAGTTTGGAGCATTTGACATTGTAAGGAGAATGGAAGACATCCACAGAGATAAAGCCAAGACTAAGATTCATACAAGGAAACTTGTGTACAAGTGATGCTTCAACAAGACGTCGACTATAAAGGCTAGAAGTAGCATAGACAGTTTTAGAAGAGGACCAGTCAGTAGGATGATTGTGATCTGTAACATGACAAAAAAAGCATTAGGAAAACTGGAAATATAGGGAAGGCAGAGGACAGGAGAGTTCCCAGGAGTAGAGTTTGGGAGAGAAGAAAGTCCGTTTAGCACGTGAGAATACAGAGTCTATGAAATAGGAAGGGTAGCCAAGAATTGAGTGGAAATTTCTGAGTTAAGGAACTGAGGGTCACAAATGCGGAGAGAGAGAAATAAGAATATAGAGGAAGTATGGTAAGAAAAGTAGTGAACTTACATGCCACTGTGCATAGGCTTGCTATAAATGGGATAAAAAACCTGTAGCTGAGTGATGGACATGCATGTCAAGGAAACAGTTTGATTACCATTCAGCTTTTAACTTGATGGAAGGAGCAAGATTGTTAAGTGTATTGAGATATTGTTGGAAGAGCAAAGATATGTACATAGCAGACCCAGAGGGAAGGCCACACACTAATAGTACTAGGAAGTATAATACTTATGAAATATTTCATATAAAGGTTAACAAAAACAGAGGATAGAAGAGAGCCCATAGCGACACCAAAGGTTTAAGAATAAAATTTACCTTTAAAGGGAAAATAGTCTACACAAAGGCGAAAAAGATCAAGAAAGACATTGGATGGCATAGTGAGATGAAGTAACTCTTCATTGACCTTCACCATGAGAAAATTAAGAACATCCTTAAGAGGGACATTAGTGAGAAGACATACAATTGAACACGTTCGATAAAATTTTTAGTGACGGAGGTTGTCTCTTGCCTCTTGGCTGGCCAAAACTCCCACTCTCTTTCTTGGTACTTTTTCTCCTGGTCACCTCCTCACTTGCAGGACTTCAAGGCATCATAGATAACCCCAGTTCTCAGGCCTCCAACACCACATACAGCCCTCACCAATGAGCAGAGGCGGCTACCGTAACACACAATCCAGGGCCACTTCCCTGGCCACAGCGACGAAGGCAGCCCAGGAAACATCAGCGATGGGGCCGCGCCTTTGCTCAGCCGACTTCCAGTTCTGCTTAAACTACCACCCGACAACGGCAGCCAGCAGGCCCCATGCTGCAGGAACCGACTACAGTCACCAGTGAGGAGCACTGTAGCCCAAAATCCAACTATTACCCCTGAGCCATCAAATGATGTAGACTATGATGAAAAATAGACATGTGCAACATCTGGGTATCTTTATTGTAGACGTTTCACCATCCAATGTCTTTATCAATACAAATTCAAGGACATAATTGGAAGACAGTAGACCTATATACAAAAGATGAGGTACTGTATACCAATTATCGTGCCTCACCAGTATCACATGCGACTTGACAGACTCAGAACTACTAAGACCTTCGTCAACATATACGTGATGAACAAGATATAGTTTATGCGTTTATTTGTAAATTTACTCGAGCTATCAACACAGGACCCAGAGACAATGATGGGGGGAGGGGGCATGATGGTCTCAGCCAAATGTCGTACGTAAAATGTTTTGCCGTGGAACGTACAGGAACTATATCAAGACCCTGATCGCGGCCACACAACTGAATTATATTGACATCTCGGAGATCCTCAGACGGTCATCTTAAGATTCAGACCCGTGTCAGGACGCAGTTCCTGAACAATCAATCAACTTTTCCGTCAGTGTGACTTTGTAAATGGTCCACGTGGGACCGAAACGTCATTATTTTCCTCTTATGTGCGGGTTACTTGTGTATTACCCTGGGTACAAGGGGGGTATGGGGTCGAAAAATACCCCCTCTCCCACACCTTCCCCATTTCCTGAGGACAGACATTAAGATTAGGTGAGTGAGCATCGATGGATGAAGAGGCAGCATCCGTCAACATATCCGTGACCCACACCCCGGTACAACACACCAGAGGTGAGCGTTAAGAACATAAGAAGCACTGCAGCAGGCTTACTGGCCCATTCTAGACACGTTCTTCTCTGTTATTGCAAGCTGATTCTCACTATTATTGTTGAGGAGTGTTGGGGAGTGTGGGAGTGTTGGGGAGTGTGGGAGTGTTGGGGAGTGTGGGAGTGTTGGGGAGTGTGGGAGTGTTGGGGAGTGTGGGAGTGTTGGGGAGTGTGGGAGTGTTGGGGCAGAGTGTTTCTGATATCTTCTGGTAAGATGATGACAAGTCTGGGACCGTGGATGTTGATACAATGTTTTCTGAACCCCATCAATCGCTCCCATGGCCCTGAGAACACTTACAAACATGGCCCTGAGAACACTTACAAACATGGCCCTGAGAACACTTACAAACATGGCCCTGAGAACACTTACAAACATGGCCCTGAGAACACTTACAAACATGGCCCTGAGAACACTTACAAACATGGCCCTGAGAACACTTACAAACATGGCCCTGAGAACACTTACAAACATGGCCCTGAGAACACTTACAAACATGGCCCTGAGAACACTTACAAACATGGCCCTGAGAACACTTACAAACATGGCCCTGAGAACACTTACAAACATGGCCCTGAGAACACTTACAAACATGGCCCTGAGACCCTTTACTCCCGTGGCTCTGAAATTATGCTCGTACCTTTACACATTCTATGTGTGGAATAGGTCAATCCTGAAAGATGGTAATTCCCAAGTAACAGTAACTGTAGCACTGTTGGAAGGTTGAAGTTGTGGTAGTTACTGTACCATAGTGGAATGTTTGACAATATCATTACTCAAGTAACAGTAACTGTAGCACTGCTGGAAGGTTGAAGCTGTGGTAGTTACTGTACCATAGTGGAATGTTTGACAATATCATTACTCAAGTAACAGTAACTGTAGCACTGTTGGAAGGTTGAAGTTGTGGTAGCTACTGTACCATAGTGGAATGTTTGACAATATCATTACTCAAGTAACAGTAACTGTAGCACTGCTGGAAGGTTGAAGTTGTGGTAGTTACTGCACCATAGTGGAATGTTTGACAATATCATTACTCAAGTAACAGTAACTGTAGCACTGCTGGAAGGTTGAAGTTGTGGTAGTTACTGTACCATAGTGGAATGTTTGACAATATCATTACTCAAGTAACAGTAACTGTAACACTGCTGGAAGGTTGAAGTTGTGGTAGTTACTGTACCATAGTGGAATGTTTGACAATATCATTACTCAAGTAACAGTAACTGTAGCACTGCTGGAAGGTTGAAGTTGTGGTAGTTACTGTACCATAGTGGAATGTTTGACAATATCATTACTCAAGTAACAGTAACTGTAGCACTGCTGGAAGGTTGAAGTTGTGGTAGTTACTGTACCATAGTGGAATGTTTGACAATATCATTACTCAAGTAACAGTAACTGTAACACTGCTGGAAGGTTGAAGTTGTGGTAGTTACTGTACCATAGTGGAATGTTTGACAATATCATTACTCAAGTAACAGTAACTGTAGCACTGCTGGAAGGTTGAAGTTGTGGTAGTTACTGTACCATAGTGGAATGTTTGACAATATCATTACTCAAGTAACAGTAACTGTAGCACTGCTGGAAGGTTGAAGTTGTGGTAGTTACTGTATCATAGTGGAATGTTTGAAAATATCATTACTCAAGTAACAGTAACTGTAGCACTGCTGGAAGGTTGAAGTTGTGGTAGTTACTGTACCATAGTGGAATGTTTGACAATATCATTACTCAAGTAACAGTAACTGTAGCACTGTTGGAAGGTTGAAGTTGTGGTAGTTACTGTACCATAGTGGAATGTTTGACAATATCATTACTCAAGTAACAGTAACTGTAGCACTGCTGGAAGGTTGAAGTTGTGGTAGTTACTGTACCATAGTGGAATGTTTGACAATATCATTACTCAAGTAACAGTAACTGTAGCACTGTTGGAAGGTTGAAGTTGTGGTAGTTACTGTACCATAGTGGAATGTTTGACAATATCATTACTCAAGTAACAGTAACTGTAGCACTGCTGGAAGGTTGAAGTTGTGGTAGTTACTGTACCATAGTGGAATGTTTGACAATATCCTCACCACACTACTGACACATTTCATTACCTCGTATATGTAACCCATCCTGTGTGATGGAATATGATAGGGAAACTTAGCTACCTTTCCTTCCCATAATGTAATTATCATATAGAAAAGTGTAGCAACACACTGCTGGTGTTCCTACATTGTAACTATCATACAGAACTGTGTAGCAACACTGCAGGTGTTCCTACAATGTAACTATCATATAGAATAGTGTAGCAACACACTGCTGGTGTTCCCACAATGTAATTATCATATAGAATAGTGTAGCAACACTGCAGGTGTTCCTACAATGTAACTATCATATAGAATAGTGTAGCAACACTGCTGGTTTTCCCACAATGTAACTATCATATAGAATAGTGTAGCAACACTGCTGGTGTTCCTACAATTAACTATCATATAGAATAGTATAGCAACACTGCTGGTGTTCCCACAATGAAACTATCATATAGAATAGTGTAGTAACACTGCTGGTGTTCCCATAATGTAACTATCATATAGAATAGTGTAGTAACACTGCTGGTGTTCCCATAATGTAACTATCATATAGAATAGTGTAGCAACACTGCTGGTGTTCCCATAATGTAACTATCATATAGAATAGTGTAGTAACACTGCTGGTGTTCCCATAATGTAACTGTCATATAGAATAGTGTAGTAACACTGCTGGTGTTCCCACAATGTAACTATCATATAGAATAGTGTAGTAACACTGCTGGTGTTCCCACAATGTAACTATCATATAGAATAGTGTAGTAACACTGCTGGTGTTCCCATAATGTAACTATCATATAGAATAGTGTAGCAACACTGCTGGTGTTCCCATAATGTAACTATCATATAGAATAGTGTAGTAACACTGCTGGTGTTCCCATAATGTAACTATCATATAGAATAGTGTAGTAACACTGCTGGTGTTCCCACAATGTAACTATCATATAGAATAGTGTAGTAACACTGCTGGTGTTCCCATAATGTAACTATCATATAGAATAGTGTAGTAACACTGCTGGTGTTCCCACAAAGTAACTATCATATAGAATAGTGTAGCAACACTGCTGGTGTTCCCATAATGTAACTATCATATAGAATAGTGTAGCAACACTGCTGGTGTTCCCATAATGTAACTATCATATAGAATAGTGTAGCAACACTACTGGTGTTCCCATAATGTAACTATCATACAGAACAGTGTCGCAGAACACTGCTGGTGTATCGAGGTTCAATATAGCCCTGAGACTGCGTCGTAAAGGTTCAATAGTAATTCTGAACACCTCTAGGGTGTTCACCTGCCTTACCAACCCCACGCGCACATGTTCAATATTATTCTCACGTTCTCCTCTCGTTCCTCCATCACCTTCGCCATCTCTGACAGCAGCAGCAGCAGCAGCAGCAGCAGTGGTGGTGGTGTTTTGTGCGTCAGGAAAAAAGGACAAATATCTGCGTGAAATATGGTTGGTTTATGGGGTCTATCTGCTACACGAGGGTCATTATGACTGTCACCTGTACACCAGTCAGTATACGAGGGTCATTAAGAATGTCACCTGTACACCAGTCAGTATACGAGGGTCATTATGACTGTCACCTGTACACCAGTCAGTATACGAGGGTCATTATGACTGTCACCTGTACACCAGTCAGTATACGAGGGTCATTATGACTGTCACCTGTACACCAGTCAGTATACGAGGGTCATTATGACTGTCACCTGTACACCAGTCAGTATACGAGGGTCATTATGACTGTCACCTGTACACCAGTCAGTATACGAGGGTCATTAAGACTGTCACCTGTACACCAGTCAGTATACGAGGGTCATTAAGACTGTCACCTGTACACCAGTCAGTATA
Organism: Cherax destructor; assembly: GCA_009830355.1. Classification (NCBI taxonomy): domain Eukaryota; kingdom Metazoa; phylum Arthropoda; class Malacostraca; order Decapoda; family Parastacidae; genus Cherax; species Cherax destructor. Next base: position 3,863 of record WNWK01011881.1, on the reverse strand, counting down.
CGAGGGTCATTAAGACTGTCACCTGTACATCAGTCAGTATACGAGGGTCATTAAGACTGTCACCTGTACACCAGTCAGTATACGAGGGTCATTATGACTGTCACCTGTACACCAGTCAGTATACGAGGGTCATTAAGACTGTCACCTGTACATCAGTCAGTATACGAGGGTCATTAAGACTGTCACCTGTACACCAGTCAGTATACGAGGGTCATTATGACTGTCACCTGTACACCAGTCAGTATACGAGGGTCATTATGACTGTCACCTGTACACCAGTCAGTATACGAGGGTCATTATGACTGTCACCTGTACACCAGTCAGTATACGAGGGTCATTAAGACTGTCACCTGTACACCAGTCAGTATACGAGGGTCATTGTGACTGTCACCTGTACAACAGTCAGTCACTATAAGAGGGTCATTAAAACTGCATGTCACTAGCAGCAACAACCTGGATGAACAGGCTAGCACCTGGTCCAGGACCAGGCTGCGGAAGCAGCACCCTCAAAAGCAGTCCTAACACTTGTTATCTAGCACTTAACACATGCGCTAACACGTGTTTCCTAGAACAAATGTGGTATCTAGCACTTAACATCTGCATTAACACCTGTCTTATCTAGTACCCTCAAAACTGTGCTAACACCTGAGTTATCTAGCACTCAACACCTGCGCTCACAATACCTGCTGCGCTTGAATTCCTTTTTAAACAAAAACAAATGCGCATCTTGTACTGGATAACAGGTAAATCTTACTGTCTCATCAACAGGTAAGATAACAGGTAAATCTTACTGTCTCACCAACAGGTAATATAACAGGTAAATCTTATTGTCTCACCAACAGGTAAGATAACAGGTAAATCTTACTGTCTCACCAACAGGTAAGATAACAGGTAAATCTTACTGTCTCACAACAGGTAAGATAACAGGTAAATCTTACTGTCTCATCAACAGGTAAGATAACAGGTAAATCTTACTCTCTCATCAACAGGTAAGATAACAGGTAAATCTTACTGTCTCATCAACAGGTAAGATAACAGGTAAATCTTACTGTCTCATCAACAGGTAAGATAACAGGTAAATCTTACTGTCTCACCAACAGGTAAGATAACAGGTAAATCTTACTGTCTCACAACAGGTAAGATAACAGGTAAATCTTACTGTCTCACCAACAGGTAAGATAACAGGTAAATCTTACTGTCTCACCAACAGGTAAGATAACAGGTAAATCTTACTGTCTCACCAACAGGTAAGATAACAGGTAAATCTTACTGTCTCACCAACAGGTAATATAACAGGTAAATCTTACTGTCTCATCAACAGGTAATATAACAGGTAAATCTTACTGTCTCATCAACAGGTAAG